>VXBW01001201.1:906736-939460 GCA_013400375.1 Thinocorus orbignyianus
CTAAAAGTTCACGCTACAAAAAAAAGAATGCAGCACTGTTCACAGCCACCTAAAAAAATCACTCCAACAAACTGCTACATGCTACATTTAATTGCCATTCTAAAATACTTTTACCTAATATATAAACTGAGGAGTGTATCAGGGAGTACTAAACATTCAACTCTCCTAATCCACAATATTGACTGTCAACTCAACTCTCCAACACTGCTGCTAGGTGTAACAAGAAATGACACCCTGATTACCAGGTAGCATTTTTCTTTGGTTCAGTCTTGGACAGAAGAAGCTCAACCTGAAAGTTCAGGTTTAGCAGGGCTTTTTCAACAGAATCATAGAATGGTTTGGATTGGAAGAGACCTTAAAAGACCATCTAGTTCCAGCCCCCCTGCCACAGGAAAGGACACCTCCCAGTAGAGCAGGTTGCTCAAAGCCCCATCCAGCCTGGCCTTGAACACTTCCAGGGATGGGGCATCCACAGCTTCTCTGGGCAACTTGTTCTAGTGTCTCAACATGGCGAAAAATTTCTTCCTGATACCTAATCTAAATCTACCCTGTGTCACTCTGCAGCAATTACCCTTTCTGCTATCACTATGTCACTACATACCCTTGTAAAAAGCCCCTTGCCAGTTTTCTTGTAGGCCCCCTTCAGGTATTGGAAGTCTGCTATAAGGTCTCCCTGGAGCCTTCTCTTCTCCAGGCTGAACAACCCCAGCTCTCTTAGCCTGTCTTCACAGTAGAGGTGCTCCGGCCTCTGATCATTTTTGTGGCCCTCCTCTGGACTTGTTTTAACAGCACCATGTCTTGTGTGCTGAGGGCCCCTGAGCTGGAGGCAGTACGCCAGGTGGGGTCTCACGAGAGCGGAGTAGAGGGACAGAATCACCTCCCTTGACTTGCTGGCCATGCTTCTTCCGATGCAGCCCAGGATGCAGTTGGCTTTCTGGGCTGTAAGCACACATTGCCAGTCCATGCTGAGCTTCTCATCAATGAACACCCCTAAGTCCTTCTCCTCAGAGCTGATCTCAATCCATTTTCCACCCTACCTGTGTCTGTGTTTGCAACTGCTCCAACCCACATGTAGGACCTTGCACTTGGCCTTGCTGAAATTCATGAGGTTGCTGTAAGCCCACCTGGGTGGCATCCCTCCCCTCCAGTGTGTCAACTGCACTACACAGCTTGGTGTGGCCAGCAAACTTAGAATCGTAGAATTTTCCAGGTTGAAAGGGATCTTTCAGATCATCTTGCCGAGAGTGTGCTGCATTGCACAGCACCACCGACTGAAGGGTGCTCACAGAAACTTAGCTCTCTCACAGCTTTAGACTCAGCACCCTGACAGGCTCAGACTTACCATGGCCCTGAGCTTCCCCAGCACAACCCATAGTACTAGGGAGTGGAGATGAGGAATAGCAGCTGGCTCAGAGCACTGCCACCCCCTACCCCAACCCGGCTCCCACCATCAGCACTAGGAAGTCCCTCCTTCACCTTCCCACTGGCCGTGCTTGCTCCCCAGCCCTCCCCACCTCAAAGCCCACCACAGGGAGAGCCACGGGCAGCATCCAAGCGAACCCGGTTCCGCAGAAACAGCTGCGTTCACTGCAGCCTGCGCCGGAGGGATCCCAGCCCGGGACAGGCCTCAGGGACACCCCCCAGCCCCGGCCTCCTCCCCTCACCCACTCCATCCGCGCCCCGAGCAAGGAGGCGAGCAGACCGTCCCGACCCAGTTCAGCAGGGGGACGAGGCCGGGCTCAGAGTGCCCCAACATCACTCACATGAACCCCGCTCCACCCGTCACCAGCAACCGCTTCTCGAACACCGGCAGCTCCCCCGAGCCCCTCAGCTCCGACATCATCCGCGCTTTACGGCGCCGGGGTAAACCCCCCTCCCTCCCAAACGGCTGCGCATGCGTGGGGTGGTAGACCTGAGCTGCCCCGGGGGGGTCTGCCCGGTAAGGCCTGCGTGGAGGAAGAAATGCTTTTCCCCGCTCCTCTCGCCTCCGAACAACGGAGCTCGCCACCCCCAGAGCAAAGCGGCGCAGGCCCACCATGTGAAGTGGCTAAGCCCTCGCTCCTGGCAATAAACGGCCGCTTTTTACGACGCCGACGTCTCGACTTACGGCCGAACCCAGCAACGGACACGTCGTCGGGCTGGGAAACGCCGGCCGAGCGGGGTGGGGCCAGCTGCCGAAGCCCCGTCCCTCTCGGCTCACGTGAACGGCGGTTAGCGGCCGTTAACGACGTTGGCCTCTGCCGGCGGGAGGATGAGGTGGCGGTTGCTGTGGCTGCTCTGCGCCGCTGGCTGGGGAGGCACCGAGGCCAAGACGCTGCGGGGGGGCTTCGCCAGCGCCGCCGCCCGGCTGGAGCCCTGGCGGCCCGTGGCGCGGTTCCAGTTCCACGGTGGGTGCCCCGAGGGAGAAAGGCCGCGCCCGGGCCGCTCCGCGGTTGGGGCGCCTTAGGGAGGTGCAGGGAGGGCGGTGGCCTGAGGGAACGGCGGCCTGAAGGGAGCGCCGACAGCCTGGCTGCCCTTCTCCCTCTGCTGGGGACATGCGATGGGGTCTGAGGAGATGAGGAGGCAGTGGGGAGCGGGACCCCGCAGCGGGGCGGTGGGAAGAGGAGCTGGTAGCGGCATTCAGAGCGCCGGAATCGGACCGGAGAGCGGCAAAGCGCTGCTGTGGGTACTGGGCGCTGTGTCCCACGGCCTGACGTGGCGGGAGTGTCTGGGAGAGCAGAGGCATTCCAACTTTGGCTTGCATCTCTGCTTGTCCTGCTGGAGCTCCACCGAATGAGAACGATGCTTAACGTTGTACTTGTTCTGTGGTTTTAGTGTCACCCTCCGTCGGAGTGTAAATTCCCACATATTCTTCCCAGTGGCTTGTCTTTCCTGTGTTATTAACTCCTTGTTAGTAATAATTCCTGAACTGTAAATTAAGATACCTAGCAATGGCCTAGAATCCTGTTAGAAATGCAGAATATACAGGTTGGTAAGCACTCGTCTCGCTATAGAGTTTTTACTTTGCCAAAGGAGTTATATGCAAGTGCAGTGAGTGCCATATACAATGAGGCTGTGCTGATTAGCAAGCTTCCTATGTGCTCAGCATACCGGTAGCTTAGACTATTTTCTTTCTCAGTTAGCTTCTGAAGAGTTCTGCCAAATGCTTTGGAAGGCAACCATGAAGATAACATGTAGACAGGTTTCTTCCCAGGCTGGAGGAGTAGTGTGAGAGGAAAACAAAAACGTTTGTGAGAAAACAAGCCTAGTGGGATGAAGGAAAACGTGACATAAGCCAAGAAAAGTTGGAATGTGACCTTCCAGCACTGAGAGAGATGATAGATGGGGTGGGGATAGCTTGTGGAGTGACTTGAAAGCAGTTAATTATGACTGTCCTAGAAGATAATTGTAGAAGTGCTCTAAATAGATCTAAAGAAAAAAAAGCATGCTGGTTAAATCTGAGAAAAGAACATTAAGATTCAACATGTATGGATTTGGGGTTCCGATATAATCCTACAAATCAATGGTGCATATTTCGTTAGAAATATCCCTCTTTCTATATGAATACCCACAACTATATGTATTTTGGGTCTTAGTGAAGCCATAGAGCCTTTTTCTAGAACCTTGTGTTAATTTTTCAAAATCTTTTATTAGCAGTGTTAGTAAACTGTAGTCCATATAATATTTACAGATCCCAGGGATCACCTTTTTTTTTTGAGGTTTTATTGTGGGACCACCATCTTGCAGCTGTCTCTGAACAGGAAGACCTTCCTGGCAAAGCTTACTTGAACTTGATAGTAGTCTGTTGACATACATCCAGCTGCTGCCTAAGTTAGGTGGGAAAGAAGATTGCACACACAATTTAAAAAACATATGAAGCTTGCTAAATTTTGGATTAATTTATTCTTTTGCAGTACTGATTGGATTGATTTTTCTTTTCTGTTAAATATTGTCTTTTCATTTAGAATACTGTTACGTTGAAGAGATCTATGGCAAGATATAATGAAAGAATTTATCAAAATGAGTTTGGGCATTGTAGAACTATCCAAACAAGATAAATCATGTCAAATGAGCTAGTTTTAAAACAGCTAAGGTATTTCTCTTATTTCAAGATGCAACTGACACATTAGAGAATGTTTTTGAATTTTGACTTTATTATCAGCTTGACATCTGTCATCTGTAAGTAAGTCTTTTGGCTCTTACCAGTCTACAACACAAACCATTTACATAAGTTCTTCTGGTATTAGACTCAGGCTACCCTATGATGCTCTTAGTTGTGCTATGAAGGTCATAAAATGCTAGATTTTGAAGCAACTATTAAGACTGATACTTGAACTTGAAAAAAATAAGGCTTGGGGTAGGAGGAAGGAGCAAAAGACTTATCTGGAAGCCTGTTTTTTAAAAAAAAAAAAAAGGACAGGAAAGAAGGGTGTTTGTAGTAGATCAGGTTCATGACATTTGGGTTGTGGTGAAGGTTTGTTTAGGTACCTTCATAAAGAATCGTGCATGCAGTATTATGTTGATGAGTTGTATAGAAATTGTTTATGGAAGAGTGTAAAGACTTTTATGGAAAGTAGTGGTAAAAGTTTTAAGAAATAAAGCAAAGCTTTAGTGTTCCTACTTACCAAAAATCCATGCCATGCTAGCTTTTTGTTTGTAACGGACATCAAGGCAGAGTAGTTGATTTTATTTTTTAAATATTAAGGTGACCATGCTGTTCTGTGTGTCAGAATCAAGAACGTAGCAGTAGCTGTGACAAAAGAAGCTAGACTTCACCTGTTTCAAGCACAGGAATGGCAGAAGCTGCAGAACAGTATCCAAGATCACAGCTGTAGAGAGAAGTTCTCTAAAGCTCAGCTGACAAGTGAGTTACTACTTCTTTTTTCTTTACAAATTAAATTATCTGTGTATTTAGAACCCTGTTAGTTATCTGTGTGTTTAGAATATTAATTTCAGGGAATTTGGACTTTGCATCAACTTAAGTAAAAGCAGAACTTCGACCTTTTGCAATTAAAAATTATTACAAGGAAATGTAATTGCTTTGTTTGCATCGCTTCAGAAGACTTTGTGAGTTATGATTTAGAAAATATAAACAGTTGAGACAGTTAAATGTATTGTGATATTTTTTTAATTTAGTGGAAAGAAGGAGAAATAAAAAAGAAAAAAGCCTGCTGCAGTTAGCTCTAAACTTCTGAAGTGAATGTTTGTAAGGTGGCAATATGTAGCCCAAGTTCACAGTAAAAGGGTGACTTAGTACCCGAAAACCTTTTTTCTCTGTTCTTTTTTTCTTATTATTTTTTTTTCTTTCATGACCTTAGAATCATTAGCTCCCCTCCTCCCCTTAACTTAGTAGTAAGATCATCTGCAAAAATTAATCTGAGTTATGTTGCTGTACTTTTATAAGCTGCTTCCATTATAATTTAATGCTCTTTCACCTTTTAATTTTGTAATTTGGTATTCATCCTTGAATCTCCTATTCAAATGTTTTTAATATTTGAGTTGATAAGTGTACTGATACAGAATATACAAATTGACTTGTTTTTGTGTTTATGGCGCAATGCTTCTCATTTGTCAAGAGGCTCCTGTTCTTCAGTTCTATGGAAATGTCTCTGAGAAAAGTCAAGAAAACAAAAATATAAGATTTTTTTTATTGTCATGATACCACAAACCTGTCATATCTTGATGGGTAAAACATGTTAGAAAATTTTCAATACAATATTGAAAATGAGCTAACCTCAAAGATGGGCTAATCAGGATAAAGCTTAACTCAAATATCCATCTAAATTTAAAAGGCCAGTAAAACTGAATCATTCAATTATGAAATTGGAAGACGTACTGAAATAATAAATTTTGCACCATTTGTTGATTGTAATATTACAAAGCCTACTTAAACAGTAAATTTTTCATTAAGAAATTAAATTAATATTAGAAACTGCATTCAAATATGTTTTAAGTGAATGGAGTTTCTTTGAATACGTTTCCTCTGTGTGGGCAGAATCTCTAGAGTAACCAATTGATTTCCTGGAACATTGTCATAATGAAATCTTACACAGATGTCACTTCTAAGGATGTAGTTCCTTTACACTTCATCTGAGCTGAACATGAAGTGCTGCTGAAATGACTAGCAGTTGGTCCATCACTCCTGTCTGTTCCAACACTGTACTTGCTGTGTTCTACTGTGTTTAGGAATCATATGACTACAGGGTGAGTTGGATCTGTTTATGGATCTTGGGCAGAATCAGTTGCATTTTTATTTTATCTTACTTCATTTCCTGTCAGTTAGCTTGTAGATTTGATAGAAAACACAGTTAAACATGCTCTGTGTGATCTTCAGTCTTGGTGCAAGTGACACTGTGTCAGCACTGCGCTGAGAGTCGAGGTGGAGAGTGAAGACACCCTGTCAGCTGCAGTTTGTTTTTTTTTCATTTGGTAAAGCACCATATGAGATCCTGGATGTGTAGGTTTAAAAGTCTTGGGTATTTTTAAAGGAGCTGTTTCACTTTTTTGTATTTGATTGATGTGTAGCTCCAGAGTGGAATGCATGCTTACCATTAGCTACATAAGACAAATTGCCCATGTTAGAACACTTTTCTGGTTTGTGTGTTGTCCAGATTTGTACTTCATGACAATTGCTGTGAAGAAACATGTTTCATATGTTTCTTGCTAGATCCTAATGTTGGTCGGTTCATCCCTTCAGAAAACAACTTCTTGAAGTAAAAACAAGTTTATTTAACTTACGTAAATGTTTTTCACAGGTAGACTTCGAGTTAGAAATCAGCTACAAATTTTGTTTACAAAATATTTAGGGATAATGAGTGTGCTAAGGATTGTTTTGTATGTATGTTTGCAGCATTTTCATTTAAAAAGGCCTTTCTGTAAAAAGCAAATAGCTTGTGTTGTAGATTATTTTTTTTTTTTTAAATTATCTTTTTTTTCCCTCAATCTTAACCATTGTTATCTTAAACTACTAAGGTGAATTAACTTACAGTCCAGTAATTGTATTGTTATTTCTTCTGCAGAGGTGACTTTCACTTATGGTTGAGCTAATTAGCACTAGAGTTCAGTAATCAGCATAACAGTACTTCAGAGATTTTGCGCTTTCACCCAAGCATACAGAACTATGACAAATGGGGTTGGTTTTTTTGAGCAATTGTGCTTAGTTAACAGTTGCTTTTTGGGAAAAATAGTGCTAAGATCAGTGAGCAGGTGAAGTGTCAGTCTCTTCCACAGTGGGTTTTAAATGTAATCTGATTTGAAATATGCCATTTTATTGGGTGATGGTCTAAGCCCAAATCTGTCAGTTGAGATTGTCTGTTATGGTTTGGGGAAGATGCTGTAAAATGTACTAAGTTGTACCTTTAAAGCATGAACACTGTTTACCAAGCTCACCTGTGGCTGTTCCTATTTGGTATAAAAATCTTTGAAAATAGAGTAGGATAAATTTCACAAAGGTATTTTTCATACTTCATGCAGAAGTATCTGTTGGCTAATACAGAATAGCTAGTCCTGTCAGTGCTGTACTGGAGGATGGAAATGTGCTAAGCATAGGAGACAACTGTTTGCAGTTACTGGCTTCTGACAGAAGGGAGCCCTCCTAGCAAACCTGAAAACTGAGAGATGGAATTTGCTACACTTCCTCACCAATGCTTGCCTGCACCTACTTGAAACAAAAGATCAAATTAGAAGTCTGGGCTCTGGTGTTACGGCTAGCTTTCAAAGCGAAGACTGTTTTGTACTGTGTGTAGTTTATAACCTGTATATGATGTTGTAGATTTAAATGTTATCCTCATTCAAAGATGAGTTGTGTAAAAGCAAACTAATCAAGTATTTACTCATACTTTTCTTTGTCTGTTTTCTTCCAAAGTGACTGTGAACCACACAGAGCAAAATCTGACAGTCTCACAGATTCCTTATCCGGAAACATGGTATGTGTTTTATGTAGACAAGTTTACCTGCGAGGAGAATTATTCTGAATCCGAGGATATTCAGTTTGAAATGATCTTACTAAACCCAGATGCAGAAGGGAATCCATTAGATCACTTTAGCGCAGGGGAATCTGGTAAGATTTTTTTTCTTAAAATTAGATTTTTAACTTAAGGATCTGATCATGCAAACAAATCAGTACTTGCAATGCTTGGAAAAGTACAGGGAATAGATAGCAGTGTCTCTTACAATTCATATTCTACTTTTTTTGTGGAGGGTAAACTTTTATTCATTTTCTGGCATTACAGAAAAATCTTTCCTGTCTCTAGAGTGCCTTGCCAAAACTTGCCTAATTGGAAGTACAGATACACGAGGAAAGTTAGTGCTAACATCTTTGCTGATAGGTATTTTTCCAATGTTGAAATTGTAAGCTTCCACTTGACTGTGAATTTAATCCCTGAATTAAGAAATTCCTCAGTTGTGTGAACTTTGATTCTGTACAACAGAAATACATGCATGATAAAAAATCTTTGCCAATACAATTTCAGTTCAATGTTTAGGTTTTTCTAAGTATCATAGTTGCAGGCCACAGATTAGGTATTTGTCAGTTCTGATTTGATTTGGTTTAAGAAATGCAGTTTTAAATCTTTAAACATACAAATAATAACTTCTAGAAGTGATTCAAGAAGGCAGCTAAAGAAATGTGTAAGTAAAATCGTATGCTTTGGGCATTCCAAAGCAACCTAATGTATGTTTCATTGCAGTGCTTAGTTCTGGAAGACCTCAGCAACACATCAGTAACTTAGGTCTGTTCTAAGGGAGGAGCCCTGTGGGCTTAGTCTGCTTATACAGATTTAATCTACATTCCCAGAATGAGGTTAATCACTGTGCTCAGAATCATATGCCCTGCTGTCATTCTTGGTCTCAAGAATTACGGAGAGAACAGGGGTAGCACCTTCTCTGAAGGGAAGAAAATATTCATAGAAACGTGTAGCAGAATCTGTAAGAAAGTAGCACTGTTAATCATCCCCTTTTCAAGGCTTATAAATTGATTTTCTTGTCTCTTCCAACTACTTAACTGTGCTTCTTAGTCTACAAGCTTAGTTGGCATTTTTTATTTGGTGAATTTTGTGTTCAGAAGGGAATTCTAGGTCAATTTACTTATTCTCTAAAAGCAGCACTAGCATTCTTTTGCTAAATCAAGGGGCAAAGCAGCTATAAGACATTATGTGACCCTTAAATGTGTACAGACCTCCTGGAGAGGTATCTTGGCTATATATTAGTTTTTTAGAAAGACTTTGAGCACTTGAAGCAGAACTCTGAACAGCTTGCATGCTGAGTAGGGAGGTGTGTAAACGTGTTGGCTGCATGTATTTAGATCTAACGTGAAACCGGGAGAGCTGTATGCGCCACGTCTTCCACAGTTGCACAGGAACAGCTCTGTTCGTTCAGTTTTAAAAGCTGCATCACTGCCATGAATCCTGAAATTACATACCTGGTCTACTTTCAAAGAACTGAGGGTGATTTCATATATATATAATGTGTAATGTATAATGGGGGTTTTAATGCATCTTTGGGGAATAATGTTTGTTGATTTTCCTTAGAGGCATGTAGCTTAGAACATTAGAGTTTCCAAGAGAAGATCCAGCTTCATTCCTTGAGGAATGGATCCTTTCATTGAAGCAACTAAAAACTACATAGTTGCAGATGGTTCTGGTTAGGTCATCGTTCACTTTAGTTGCTAAAGTTATGGCCCAACACAGATCTCAAAATTAAATGGGCTGTAAGGAAAGTATAGGAAAGAACTTGAAACTGTAACTTTGTCATTAAGATGTTTGCCTTGAGAAAGGAGGAAACCTAGCTTCTGATCCCTGGCAAGTAATCTCATATTATTTTATATGGTAGGGTGTTGTGTTTTTTTGTAAGACGTGGTACTAGTGGGATCTAAGATTTCTAAGGGCAGCTGCCCAACTAGACAGCATTTTGAAGATCTTTGAAGTTAGGTATTTCAAATTAAGGTACATGTGTTTTATTTTTCTCTGTCAACTCTAGGTTACTTGAAAGTCAAGAGACTTAAAGACAGGTTGAAAGTTACCCTTTTTTACAACTGTGTTTCAGTGCAACTTTCTCTTCGTTCCTTTTGGTCTCAAGCCAGTCATCTACAATTTGTCTTTGTTGGAAGGAACTTTCTATCCTAAATATTTAGTGCTTATTAAAAGCTAGTTTATTTTCCTAAAGCTTGGGATCCGTTCATCATGGTGAGAAATAACTTAACTACAGAATCCTTGCCAACTTCAGTGGGTGTATTTTAAAGCAGAAAGATAAAAAGTGAAAGAAAGAATAAGAGATTTCATCTAAAATGCATACTTTTGTCATTCATAAATCATGCTTTTGTATAGGTTTACAAGAGAAGCAGAGTGGCCCTGAAATATTTTCTTTTTTTTGAGTCTTTGTTACCTTATGCTCTTTTCCTCCCATTTCACTGTATATACGTCCAAAGTGATTAATTTTAGCCAGAGATGTTATAGTACTAGCAACTATTCAGAACTGCTCTACTTCTAATGGTTTTTGACTTAGATATTGATATGTGTATAATTGCTCTGTTTTTTGTCCCTGTGTGAAGCTGGTTGGAAGCTTTTAGCAGAGTTTTGCTGCTGGAAGAAAAGCAGTGTTCAGAATCTGATTCTGTGGCCATCACTTGGTCACAGGGAAGGTTGGAGAAAGAAAACATGTTTTCTATGAGAAATGTCTTGTTTTCCCTGTTTTTGCTTGTAGTTTATTGGCTTTGACCCTTTGGGTACTCATAGGTTCCAAAGCTTCCAAGCAATAGAAAACATTTTCAGTATCCAGGTCTTTAGGGGGAAGCATTTTACCAGACTTCTGTTTTGTAAGTGCTGTAAAAATCTTCGGGTGCCTATTCAGATAGGTGCAAAAAAAAAATCCACTCTATGAACTCACTGTTGTTCTGTGTGCTGTTTTTCTGTCTATTTTGATTTATCTCCAAGTTTTCTGTCTTGGACGACTTGGGAGTAACTGCTTTATGTGGAGGAACAGTGACACCCGGTGGTTGAATACGTTCAACAGAAGTCTGACCTGGGTTTCTCCCATCTCAAATTGTGCCTTTAAAAATTGAATCAAAAAAAAAAAGGCTAAAAATTAGTCTTTGAATACGTTTCTGACTGATCAGGTGGGCTACAATTATTTTCTGTTTGTCAGGAAACTCTCTACCACTTTATACTATTTCAGTAATTGCTACAAAGCCTTTCTGTATTTCAACAGAATCTCTGCTACATTCAGAAAAGGTATTGTTAAGTAAAGAATACTTTGTCAAATCAAATAATAATTGGCTCTCTGAAAAAAATCACTGACTTTTTTGGGTAAAATAGGCTAGGATTTGCTCATTCTATGTGTACTACCACTTCTGGGTGACAGTTACTAAGTATTTCCCAGTGTTTATATAAAAGAACATACTTCTTAGTTATTTACTGCATAGCAATGTTTCTTTATAAAAACTAAGCTTTTTTTTTTTTCTCTTTTCACAGGATTACATGAATTCTTTTTCCTGCTTGTCCTAGCGTACTTTGTAACCGCTTGTATATATGCACAGTCCCTATGGCAAACAATTAAGAAGCGTGGACCTATGCATACTGTATTAAAGGTGCTGACAATTGCATTACTGTTGCAAGCTGGTTCAGCTTTTGCAAACTACCTGCATTTCTCAAGGTATCTTTGCGTACTTTTTCTTTCAGTCTTAAGACCTGAAGGACATTGTATTATAAAGATCAATATAATATCTTTCTAGTGTTGATTGTTACAAGACATAGGACTGACTTTTAAGAACTACATCATTGCATAAATGTACATTTAAGAGAAAACACACATTTAAGATTCACTTTAAAAATACCATGTTTTTATTATTTCACCAGTTATTCTAAAGATGGAATAGGAGCACCTTTTATGGGAAGTTTGGCAGAATGTGAGTATACTTGTCTACGGTTTCTTACATATTCCTGGACTTTAATCTGTATAGTACATTATCAGATGCTGTTGTTGGACCATATTGTGGTCTTGGACCATATCATTGGATTTTTCACTATAAAGTGCTAAAAGTTGCTCTTCTGAAAAACGGATTTTATTCTGGATGTTTACAATCACTAGCTGTACTTGGAGTTACACAGTTGTGATACTGTTCAGGATTTTTTTTCAACAGATTTTCTTGTCTGAAGGTCCTTCCTACAAACACTTAAATACACGTCTGCCACATGGGTAAATGCTTCAATGCATTGAAGAGTTTGCATGATTTAGAGTAGCAAAGCTTTTTAGGAAACTTAATCACATTTTATGGTGTATCATTTAACTAGCAAATTTATCATTGATTATAATTAAACAGTTATCACTCGTGCTGTAACACATTTATGATTACAGTGATGAAAAAAAAGAAATGGATGTTAACAAAGCATTTTTTTCCACTCTAAATAGAAGTTCTCGCTGCAACTGAATTCCTATAAAATCCCTTCCTGTAGTGTACAAACTTACTTTTGCTGGATTCTGCAGGGCTAAACATTATCGTTGGAGGGTTTTCTCTGCAGGTCACATCTGAGGCATTGTGGGATTCTTTCTAAGGAAACATACTGCCTTTTCATTGACTTGAAGCACCCCAAGAAAGTAGTACTGTGGTAGTGAGATAGCATTGGAGAGTAACAGCCTATATAGAAAAATATTTCCCTTCCTAGAGTTCATTTAGAAGCTTGCAGTTGGAGTTAACAGCCTCTTGATGGCACTTGGCACCACAGTAATTGCCTCTTTCTTCTGTTAACTGTTTGAGTTAGCTGCTCCGTGCAGCCTCTCCAACAACTGTATTATTAAACTTTCCCTCTCATCTCCTGAAGTGAAATTAGAGTATATGGAGGTACTCATAACTCCTTCCAAGTGAAAAACCCAGTGTTAACTACCCAGCTGGAAGTTCAGAGAGTAACTGCATGTTAGATTTTTCTGTTGTATGTATTGTAGTGAAGAGCCCACTTTTATTTGCTTAAAGCAAAAGTTATTAGGAACAAAATAATGTTTTAAATCAATAACTGAATTTAAGAAATTCAGCTAAGAGAGTTTTCCTTTCCTGCTGTTTTTAAGGTTTGTGGTTCAAAAAAACAGTAAAAGACCACAAGTAATAGATACGTGGAAAGCTTCAGTGTTACAGTTCTGAGGAATGGCTGGTAGCAAGTAGTATAGCTTGAAGATGGAAAGTGCTACCATTTTCCCTATATCACAACAGAAGTCCAAGTTAAGAGTAAATGGTAAAATTTCTGTTGACCAGCATGGGGCCAGAATTACTTCCTAGAAATGTGTTCAGATGCTATTCTAAGCAATTATAATTTTCCTACCAACATTTAATCTTTACCACGTATAAAGACTTGACCTTAGTGTAATTTATCACCTAAGTTAATCATGGAACTTAAGCAAATAATGCTGTACTCAAAAGCATCACGAATAATAGTCTTTTAACTTCTGATAAGAGAGAAATGTAAAAAGTCAAATACTATTACTAAGCCTGTTGAACAGCCAAAACAAGTGAATTGTGATGAAACTGGACAAATAACAGCTCAGTATCACGTGGCTTTATTCTGACCCTGGGTATGATGGGATTATAATTTTTGTAATTTCTTTCAACCTTCTTACTTTCTGTCAGGGTGCATGAGGTGTCAAAGATTAAAGGCAGTACTGAATTTTTGTTTTATGCCATTTTGTCTGGGAACCTACTTGAACTGTTGCCACACTGAACCAGAGCAATATCTATATCCAAGATGTGATTGAGAGATGATGTCTGGCTACATTTTATAGGTCAAGTTATCTTAAGGAGCAACAGAAAATAAAATGCCCTCTAGAACATCCAGATTTGTTCAGTCATTTCTTTAGGTTAGATTTGTGAAACTGGTTTGGTGTGCCTTGGGTTCATGTAACAATTTTTTCCAGTGAGTATTATGTCTCTATAGCCAGCACTGTAAAATAATTCCAAGATCATTTTGCCCAAAATCATTGGCAGTTCATTTTATTAAAGAATGAGCAAGTTTGATTTACTAAAAGCTCTTGACATTTCTTAAACAGCAAAGATATCTGAATACATTTAGAAGCATTTTAGAGTATAAACTGTGAGAATACCAAATACATCCCAGATGAAGATGTTGAAGTCTGGTTTCTATTCATATTTTGCTAATATTACTGAGTGTCAGGGAAATGCTGTAGCTGATCTGCATTTGACATGCTTCCCTTGCGTGATAGTAATCTCTGTACAGCTGCAACGTTTTCTATGCCAATATTCTTAGTAAATGTGGAAGTACATTTATCTTTTATAATACAGTCCAGTTCTATAAAAATAGAAATTTGTTCTTGTGACATAAAAATATTTTTCTTGTACCTGATGGTGTAAGTGAAAATTGCAAATAAGGAGCAAATTTAGTTGAACCAAAATATTAATCAAGTGAACAAGAAAGCACTGTTGTGCGTAGTGCCCAATCTATAGTTTCTGAACCAAATTTGCAATTTGCATAATATAAGAAGCAATCTTTCTTGTATCTCCCTGCAACCCCAGTACAATGAGCCAGTTTGCTCTCAAATCCAGAAACCAACTGAAAAATTGCTATATAAATGCCAGGCAAAAACTTATCATGTTTAAAGCTAACAGTCACCCAGAAAGAAATCTTCAGTTTTTTCTACTGTCAGTAGTACTTCAGTGAGGCTAACAAGTAAAGGCTTTAATATATTCTAGCTTCAAGTTTTCTTTATTCAGATACAGCTTCAAACACAGGTTTGAGACGCTGATTAAGAATGTAACTTTATGGAGCATGTGTTAATTGTTCCGAAACAGAGGGGGGGTGGAAAATGGACATAGCAAAATGAGGCAAAGGTAGTTTGCATTTAATAAAATGAAATACAGACAAGTTGTTGCTCCAAATGAAGTTTGTGCTAAGGTTATTAATTATGTTTTCCCCTTTAAGTATCTGAGAGCAGAATTTGTCCTAAATACTTGTGCTTTCTGTTGCAAGCTACTGTATCCTTAAGACAAAGTGCAGTTAATTTAAAGTACAATGCAACTATCTGATTTTTGAACAGAAGTTTTTCAGGGCAAAGAAAGGAATTCATTTCATCATGTTTCGTATTTGCAGTGTGATTATCATACATATGATTTTAGTTCTTTAGCATTTGTAAATCTATTTATGGAGACAGACTCCTGAGCCCAGACTTCTTTGACACAAGAGTGGGGTTTGGAAGGATGTGGCACTGTGCCCATGTTGTTGCAGAATTGCAGCATAAGTAGAGGAAGGTTGATAGCAATCTATTTGGTCACTGGAAACTGCCCAAAATATCCAGATTTTGCGGCAAAGCAACCTCAGCTAGGCAAGCTATCATCACAATTATGACTAAAGGTGCTAGGGAGATGTAAGGGTCCATCCTTCCTCTGTGGGTGGGTGTATAGAAATACATATACTTTTTGCTTCAGAAAAATAAAAATTGTGACTCTGTTTTCTTTTTCTTTTGTTTTCAACAGTATGTGACATAATCTCACAGATGCAAATGCTGTATTTATTGCTGAGTCTGTGTATGGGTTGGACGATAGGCAGAATGAAGAAATCTCAGGGCAGACCTCTTCAGTGGGATTCCACTCCAACATCTACTGGCATTGCTGTAGTAGTTGTTGTTACACAGGTTTGTATTTTATATTCATTCTTATACTGAAATACGCAGCTACTATTAAATATGACAGAACTGTGAACCAGCTAATTTCAATATTTTATGAGGGAGTATCAAGACTGAAAAAAAAAACAAACCCACAGCATAATGTGCACCCAGTATGTCTTATAGGTAACAACACCTTCTCTTTACTTAAACAATTTAAGGTGTAGCTCCACAGTATGTTTTTGTTCAGCAGTAAAACCACTTAAGAAGTTCCCACAGTTTTCCAAACTCCTGGCTGTGCCAATTGTTCATAGCATTATACTGTAAACCAGATCAGTGGAATGATCTAGATTGGAGGTGGAGGGGGAAGATATTTCAGGACACTCATTTTACTGATCTGATTTATAACGTGGTCCTATAAATAGTTGCAATGAGAACAACTGGGCGGTTGTGAACTACATGTTAGGGGGTAACAACAAGCAGCATGAGAGGAAAGATGAGAAAAAAACTCGGTGAGAAATTCTGTCACCAAAAAAAATTTGAAATCCCCAGTGCCCTTCTCTTAGAAGCACTCAAATAGGATGTCTAATGGCCTTTTCAATCAATATAAGGGGATTCTTGAAAGATTCATCTGCAGGATTGGTCTTGCAAATATACAAATGGTCTGACACATAATTTCATTCAAATATTTTCCATTAGTATAAATTAGAAAGTCAAGTAAACTCATGAGTTAAAAGTAAATTGTAATCCAACCCTGGTGGTGTCTTTTGTAAACAAATTTTTTTAAATCACAACATAAAGACAAGAGAATCTGAAAGCCATTGAGAAAGAGAAGAGCAGGGAGAAACTGGAGACAGTAATGAGGAAGAGATTATAGTGAAAATTTTGTGCCATTTGAATAGTATCTGTAATTAGTGCCGCTTCCAAACTAAATAAGTGGACTGCTAAAACATTAAGAGTAGCTGGGACCTGACATTTCTTGCTAATTAAGAATATAAACCAAAGGCTATTAAGGTCAATGGGACTGTTGAAATTTAAAGACAGGTTAATTCCGCCTTACTTTGACACCCGTCTAGCAGCAGAAATTTTACATACTGGTAGTAAGGAAGACTTCTTAAAGTATTTAATTTTATTCATACTTTTCCACTTGTACATACATATGGGTGTGTTAGCATTCTGTCACTTGAGACTGGAAAGGTGTTTTTTGCTTGTTTCCTTTTTAGTATACATAGAAAGGACACTCAGTATCATCAGCTGCTTTTTTTTTTTTTGTTACTCTTGGTAAAAATTAGGGCAGGTATCATACATACATGCTGCTTCCCCCAGTACTGGTCCATTAGACATTTGTGGTGTCTCTTTGAGCACCACTGGAGAATGGGCACAAAGTTGGCTGTCTTACTTTTCACCATGAAGGCACAGATCTACCACATCTCTCTTCCTGGTAATCTTGGCAATGTCAAGGTTTGGTGGGAGTCTTGTAGGAAAGGAAAATGGGTATCAGAGTATGTCATTGCCTGGGTGATTCTGCATCCCTGTTTCAGGACCTACTGTCTGCAGCAAAAGTTCCCTGACAAGAGTGCCCTTCTGGAAAGGATGCTTTCCATCCCGTTGTTCAGTACGTGCAAAATACACCTTCTGCCAGATTTCTTCTCCTTAATATCAAATGTAGATGTTGATCTCAGGGGAGCAGGATCTAGACCACATCATCTCTATCAATGGTTCTTCATTCTCTGGATTGACATGTTGTTCACTGGTCTGTCTAGGCTGATATGGGTGTTAGACCTGAAGTAATAGGGCAATTGATGAGCACTTTCGATTATTAAAAACCTAGAATAACCTTCTTTCTGGCCTGCTCTTTCCCAGAGATTCTTACAGGAGAGCCAGTTTCCTTTATGCCAGAGGTTGGACATACTTATGTGGATAATCAGAGATGTTCTGAGGACTTGCTGTGAAGGGTACTGAAGACCACATGCGTTACCCTAATACAGCAGATAAAGATTGCACCATGTTAGTTTTATTGATGTTATACGTTTTGTGTCTTCATCTCATCTTCAGGGAAGTCAAGCAAGTGGCCAGTCTGGGAAAACATGTTGTTCTTCAATTTAACTGCAGTTTTGACTGGCAAACTACTTGACCCCATTTGCTGGCTACTAGTTCAAATTACTCAGCAAATTTTCAGGGTTTTTTTTCCTTCTCTTTGTACTGATGTTATGGATTCTTTCTTTTTGTTCTTTCAGAAACACCAGCAATTTCCCAGGCTGTGTTTATAGGTCACCATCAGTGTAAGGTGGACACAGCCTCCTAGTCAGCAGATCTCTTGTGGTCTTTGCGGCTGCAGAGAGGTAACATCTCAAAGGAGGGACAAGTCTGCCATTCGGCATCTCCCTTTGCCTTAACTTGTTCTTTATTTCAGCCTCAGAACAAAAGGTTCCCAGGCCACTCTGTGTTCATTAAAAATTCCACTCTCTGCTACTGACACAAACCTTGTACAAAACTTCCTCGATGGCAGGCCTTTCCCATCACATAAACCTAACCAGTTTCAGCTTTCAGGGCTGATCAGAGTGGGAGCAATGGTTCTAGAAAGGTAGCTAATCACTCTGAACCTGACCAAAATTACAGAGAGCCTTACTGCATTAGACACCATGCTTTACAGGGGTTCTTACGTACACCCCAAAGGTGTGCTCAGAGTCAGCTCTACCTCTGACCTTAGATATAAACCATTTACTGGCATGCCATCAGATATCCAAGTACTAAATATGGTTAGAAGCAGCTAGTTCATCCACTTTGCCTTGCTGCTACTTTTAATTTCCCTTTTGCTTCCCGCTTCCCCTTACCTTTCGGAGATGATCTGTCCCATGAGAACCTGCCTTTTCTGGAGATTGATATGTTATCAATCATAAAGTCAGTGTTGGCACAGTGAAGGGGAGGAGGGGCTCTACCGTAATTGTTTCCTCATGTGGGGGGAAAAAAAAAAGAGCATCTGATTCTTGATTGTATAGATGTGGAGGTTCAGCTTGTAGATCTGGAACATCAGGATGATGTCCATGGCAAACATTCTTCTAGCATTTGAAGAGCAAGACCAGTACTGGACAGTGGTTGATGTCCGCTGCTGGAGTCATCTTTTCTGGTGGTATTCAAAACCTGCCTGGATGTGTTCCTGTCCAGCCTACTCTAGCTGAACCTGCTTTGGCAGGAAGGTTGAACTAGATAACCCCTTACCATTCTGTGATTCCACTGTAAACCGAGATGTATTGGAGGTACGTGCAGGTGAAGTCAGGCATTTTGAGCAGTGCACTATGTAAGTAAGGAGGTGGTCATTCTCCTTTACTTCAGGAGGAAACAGTTGTGACTTTATTGAACACAGCTAGTGCAAGTCAGCTCTTCAGCCACGTAGCACATCTGGTTCTTCTGTCTACCGCCTAAGCAGAGTCATTCTGGATAACATTTAGAATTTCCCTCAGTTTTTTCTCAGAGCTCATAGTTCTGCTCACTGCCAACAAAAAAAAAAAAAAAGCATCCATGATGCCCATTTGAGCAGGCTGTTGTCTGGGTGTTTTTTCAGCTTGCTCCTGATAATGCAGCCAAGTGAGCTGATAACTGTGTTTTTGTGGTCAAGGTAAGGAACTTCAGGGCTTATTGACCTTAATTTTTCAGGCATAGCCAGCCAAAGAGATCTTGACTTCAAGATCATTCTTGTCTATGAAAGATCTTCTCTCGTTGAGAATAGATTGCCTCATCTATTGTAACCTAGAAATACTCTGTAGCACAGACTTCTCTTTCATAGGATCCTGCTTTTCTCAGGTGAGTGAGAATATTGCTCCTAGTAGGAGCAATGACACATGTTCACCTTGTCCAGGCTTCCAGTCTGTTGCACTGACAGTTCTATATCTGCCTCTAATGCCTCTGGCCTCTGCTTATTTTGTAATAATCTAAAGAAACTGAAGGAAGTTGGACTTCTGTGATCTTACATTGCTGTCACTACGCACAGTCTTTGATCAGCTGATTCCTGTGTTGTTTACACTCTTTAAAGGGCTAGTCCAGAGCATACCCTGCTGTCAGACACTGTTTTCCCATGAGGATTTGGACTTTGTTCTAATGATACCTTTGCTCTCGCTCTTTCTCATCTTCTCACAAAAGTGGCTTCCTTCACTACTCTTAAAATTGGTGTAGGTTAAGGAAAATCCAAATCCTCATGGGCTCTGTTCTTTAAGCTGTTCCTGGGTTTACCTGAAGTTTCTTTGTACAACAGTATCACAGTTCCATCCCCATCAGCCTTTATTTCTTCCACCCAGATGCATGCTTTAGTCAGGAAGATTCTGTACACAGGAGGTGGTTGAGGTTTTTTTATTTTTTTCAGACATTATATGTCCAGTCCAGGGAGGAAGTTAAATATTTTGGCTGCTCTCAAGTGTAAATATCACCAGGCTAAATGTTTTGTACAAGACTGCAGTGATTCCATACCTGGTAGAATGCCTGATCATATTCTACCAGGATTGCAATAACTTATGTGATAGGAATTCCTCAATTTCATGCCAAAATTAATGCTGTAGACGCAACTTTACCAAACACTGTACCGTATCTCAGGGCTTCAGGGGCCATTTAGTCTTATTTGAGTTATACTCTGTGACAGGATTCTCAGTCAAATAATTTGATCATTTAAAAGTGTTTGCTTGGAGTTACTCAGAAATAGAGTATTATGATGTGAACACTGAAGCCTGTTGATCAGATTGTGTATGATTTTTTAATGATGTTCAAGATGTGCATGTTTCACATCTGCTCCCATCCTTCCGTTTTTCCATCTGGGTGGTTGAGGACTGACTGAAATGGTAGCAGTCATACTTGCTGTGTCATGGCCTAAGTAAGGGAAGGGAAAAGCGCAGGAGTTCTCTCTGAGGATATTCTAAGTGAAAATGATCCTGTCTCGACTAATGAGACTCAAGGACACCCACCTTTGGAAGGCACAGGTGGATTGTGCTTTTTTTTCCTGAGTTATTGTCAGTAACCTTTTTGTCTTTATGTAGTTAATGTAGTGAGAGATCCTTTGAATGTATTCAGAAAGGAATCTGACTAATTTAGGTTTCTAAATTGAGTCACACAGTGTCTGTTCTGAAAGCCTTTAGAGCTACCTCACTCATATAAATCAAATTTGCCTACCTTTCTTCAGAAAGCCTGCTTCATTAGACACCTGAAGCCTAAGTGCAAGTTAGATGTGTGTAGTAGGTGAACTGGATTCCAGGGTATATTAAGTTCTTAAAATGCCATTCAGCTGTTACAAGATGCTGGGAGAGTTTAAACTTTGTATATTCTAATTTATAACGTTGAGATTCCCAAAGTCTTAAAAAGATACTCTTCAGCAAGACCTCTATTTTATGCAACAAGTAGGCGTCTGCCTTGTACGCAGCTAAGATTTGGAAACTAGGTGCTTAATCTGTTTTTCCTTAGAGAATCTATCAATATTCTTTCTCACAGCGCTCCTACAAAATTGGGTTCTACAGCAAATGGGTACAGTGCTGAGAGCTAAGAAGGATTGCTGTCTTTCATGTAGTTACCTGTTGGCTAGAGCGTTTGTCCAGATGTTGGAACAGCATTTGGAACCTATGACGCTACCTTTCCAAGACCCTAGGAGGTTTCCGAGCCGGTTGCTTGCAGAGTCAGGCCTGCTCGCAGTTTCTGACCTAGCTGATGTTGAATTCTTTTCTCCACAATGGCACGGCTTCAATAGAAGGGGTGGAGAGTGAGTGGCCCACCCAAGAACAGCCTATAGCCTGGCAGTTAGGGCACTCTCCAAGGAGGTGGGAGATGTGAGTTGGATATCCTTCAGGCAAAGAAGGGAATTGTGGGAGATCCAAGTTCAACTTGGGTGAACGCTTGAGCCTTTAGGCTATTGTATAAAAGGGGCAGCAGCAGCAGCACCACCCTCTTACTTCCCCATCTTTGAAAAGAAAAGTGAATCCTGTTAAGATTTTGAAAGAAAAGGCGTAGTCGCCTGCCTTTGAAACAAGCTTTACAGGTTGTGGATCCCAAGTGGAAGGAGACACCTCCCTGTAGCTCTGTGGAATCATTTCAGTGGGCTTCCTGCTTAGTAGGCCGTAGTAGACTGTTTAACTAGATGATTATTTTGGATCTTATGCTAAGTTGCCACATTCCTTCTATCCAAATTAGAGGAAACTTTAACTTGTAAAACTTTCTAAAAGTTATGGAATGCAAAAGACAAGACTCCATTCCTGCCAGCTGAACTTGGAGTAATAGGTGGTGTCAAAAAACAGTTCAGGTTGGGTTTTTTTTTGTGTAGCATGGTGGTCTCCAACAGGCAGAACATGACCAGTTGTACAGATAATGTAATTTGTGATAGGAAGATTAATTGAGGTTTAGTGTAATCTTGTTTACTCTAAATGCACTTGGCTGTTTGTGTTCTTTTCCAGAGCTTTTTGTTAATTTGGGAGCAGTTTGAAGATACGAATCACCACAGCTACCATTCACACTACGGTTTAGCAAGCTGTCTGCTTATTGGCCTCAGAGTTTGCCTGGCTTTGTCACTGGCTGCTGGTCTTTACCAGATCATCGCAGTGGAAAGAAGCACGCTGAAAAGGGAGTTCTACATCACCTTTGCCAAAGTATGGGTTACATCAGGGAAACTGCTTCCTTCTGCTGCAAGTATAATTGTGGCATGCAGTTGACGGAAGCACTAAAGTCTCTTTCTCCATAAGAAAGTTGATATTTAACTGTCTGATTTCATTAAATTGCGCCCTGTCATCATACTTTGAGTAGTCATTTTAATTTGACAAGGAGTATAGAACTTTTTTTAAACAGAAATCCCATCTTTCATTGTGTGGTTTTTGTTCTGTTGATTGAAAATTAAACAATGGGTTCATAAAATAGACAGAAATGTAAATGCAGTTCCTTTAACTGTGATCTTTCTTCTAAGCTGGCATGTAGTCATTTTATAACTTATACTCATCTCGTCTTTTAGGCCTGCATTCTCTGGTTTTTGTGCCACCCATGTCTTGCAACCATTGCTATAATATTCAGAGAATATCAAAGAGAAAAGGTATGTACAGGCAAGATAAAAGAGATGGAATTTGAATAGTAGTTGTTCTTCATGTTCAGTGTTTGTTAGCAAACTCATGCTCTTGGGCTGTTAATCTTATGACCCCAAAGCAACTTGAAAAGTCTTAGTCACACAGCTCTCATTGATGCTAATGTGAGTCATATTTTACAAAGGCTCACAGGGTTTGAATCATCTAAGGGTAATCATTTTTAGGTTAAGGGAGGGAGAGGGGGAGATTGTTAAGTCAAAGGAAAATGTGGAGGGGGTGTTGTGTTTTATTGTTTGCTTGTTTGTTTTTTAATTAAAAACACCTTGGGGATTCTTTTAACAAAGCAGGTAGAAAGATAAATCAGTGGATTTTTTTGTTGTTGTTCGTTAGCTTTTTTTTAGTCTTCATCCATTAAAAGCTTTATGTGGCTAAATAGGTCAGGGAACCTGTAGCTGAACTATATTCTTTAGATTAAGAAATCTTTCCAAGTACATAATTTGGTTTGTAAGCTCTAAACAGTTAAAAACAAGGGTGGACTCACTGGATTTCTTGGTCGCTTAAACATTCTGGGAACTAGAGAGCTAGTGTGTGGAGCCTGCCATGTTCAGATAAAGTGCACTGCTATTCTCAGGTGATTGACTACCTCATTCCAGGGTTGAGTTTACTTCTTTTCTTTGTATGCAAGTATTTTCAAAAATTAAGCCTTTATTTCTGTAGAGGCTGTATAAGGAAAAGAAAAAGATTCCACTAAAGATATATAGTAAATAAAATATTACTTTTTTTTGTTTGTTTGCTTAAAAAAAGACGACTCCTCTAGAGCTACTAATGAAGAGATGTTTTTGGTTTTGCTTGATGAAGATATCATCAGGGCAGGAGGACAATCTCTAGAGATAGGATCAGTAGAGGAAATAAGGAATTTTTTGTGAGATTTTGAGCTTTCTGAAGGGAGAGCACAGTTGCTTATGTTTGAGCAAGTTTAACCATTGTGTGCAGCTGCAGTTCCTACATCGTGGCAAAGTAGCTCTGTTTCCTTTTTTAAATGCACTTCAATTAAGAAATGCATGATCAATAGAAGAGCATGGATTTTAGAAAACTCTGTACATAAACTTAGACTTTTGCTTTTTCAGAAACGGTAGTTACCTCTATGCTTTTGGTAAATACTGCCTTACACATCTTTTACGGCTGAAGAGATTTGCACTGAAAAGAGGTCTGGCTAAGTGAGACTGATATATCGCTATCCTCACAGCTCCAGGATTGTGCTATAGTGCAAAGTGTTTCCAAGTTTTGTTTTTTTTTTTCCCCACTCTGTTTGTTTTAAGAATAGAATATCTAAACATCACCTCTGCTTGTGAAACTGCATGGGTGGTGAATTGCAAGTCTAAAATTCCCCAGAACAGAGACTGCCAGAAGGGTTCTGCAACTTGCTCAGGGCTATCTACTGATTTAAAAACACCCAGGTGTGAGAGTCTGAATCCTGGACTAGAGATTCATGTTCAAATCTTTTGTAACTGCAGCAGTATTAAAAGGTTTAAAGTTAAACCTCAAGCACTTGCGCAGTATAGTGATAGAAATTTATTGTGGGTTGGTGGAGGTGATTTGGGTTTGTTGTTTGTTTTGGTTTTTTCACTTTTTCTCTTTTTTTTTTCTTTTTTATTTCTTCTGTCTAGATTATTACCGTGGGTGTTATCCTCTGTCAATGCATCTCCATGGTTATCCTGTACAGACTCTTTCTATCTCATAGTTTATATTGGGAAGTATCTTCACTGTCATCAGTGACGTTGCCACTAACAGTATCCTCTGGACATAAAAATCGACATCACTTCTGAGATGTTTAGGAAGAATACATTATGTCATGAATGTGCAATAAGGACTTAAATATACAGGTATTTTTGTCACAGGTATGTGATACATCAGTTTCACTGGAAAACTGAGTGATAATATCAGAGGACTTCAGACCTTTGAGCTGACAAGGTCCCTGAATTAATTTGTTAAAAGCATCATGGAGTGGAAAAAATGCACAATTTGAATAATTTTATAAATATTGTTTGTGTGTAGTATGTGGTGCTGAGCTGTATCACAGAGAAGTACAATGAATCTTTTCTCTCCCATTCAGAGAGACAGAAAAATGTCCTTACTTTGTATCAATGCTAGGTTTGAAGTTCTTATAAAATGCAGTTCTTAAAATATCTACAAGCTCAAACAAGTCTGAAATAGGCCAGTTGTGAAATTGGTGTGACGCGTAACGATGAGTACAAGTTCTTTTATTTTCATGCTTTAGAGAAAATGCTTTTTATGTGTAAGTATAAAAAAAGGGGAAATAAAAGGGCAAGAGTCCTCTAGGAAACACGTGTGAAATGTTCACAACTGACTGCAAGAAATTTCTCTTTATTATTGGTGTAAAAGAAAAGCCTTTTTTTTTTTTGCAATTAATGTTCATACTGGTTATAATTTTAATGGGAATAAAAATAGGGGTGTTATCTGTCTTTTTTTTTTCCCCAAAATAAATATAACTAAAAATTTCATCCAGTAATGAAGGTCTAAACAGTATTTGAGGCTTAGAAGACATAGCAACATAAAGGTAATTAAAACAGCAGGCTTGCATCTTTAAAAGGAGGAAAAAAAAAAAGGCAAAGAAAATGGAATGGGTGATGTGGTACTAGAATTTTAATCCTGATATAATTCATTTCTGTTACATTGAGGATTCAATCATAATTAAGCCATATACACAGATTAAATTAACAGAAGCATTTCAAATAAATGTTGGTTTCAGTCATCAACTACCCATGAATTCCTGCCCAAGGATACTTAATCAGGATTAAATTTTCTATGAATAATTGAAAAACAAAATACTCACTGGATTTGTTATAATCCATGTTGGCACTGGGTTCTAAGTAGTTGCCATCTTCCATCCATTGTAATAAAGCCATACTACTTTGTGATGCCCTAGCATTCAGAAAGCCAGTGTAAATATATGCTTTATTGAAGTGCCTATTTATTGAGTGTGATTAAATCATGCTGACGTTGTGTTGGGGTTGTTTTTGTTCGTAATAAGAACATACCTATTGCCATTGTGACTGAAATTAGTTCTTTTTGGATTTAGTTTAGTATTTGTCAAATTTTAGACTTCCTTTCACACGTTTGTTTCTTCACAACATGGATTTGTTTTCTAGTAAACAAATGTTTGTTTCTTCTTAACAGTGTGTATTTAATTTTGTCTGTATGAAAATGTGAAGGCACCGGGGTTCTAGCCTTAAAATAGCCCTGACTTTTCATGTTTGCCTCAGTTGGGAGCAGAGTTGAAATGTGAGTCTATTACATTTGAGTTTAGAGGCAAAACTAGACATTTGCTTTTGACTAAGGCAAAATGGCAACATGACAAAGTTGCTCATTAAATCATCTCCTTTCTTATTGTTTGTAATTCGGATCAAGAATGGCAGGTTGAGGCTGGAAAAGATGAGATATTATGATTTCACACAATCTTCAGAATGATTAAAAGATTAATTATTACATACCTCTGATAACCACACAAAAATATTATTGGTTAAAACTTCAGTCTTTAGTTCCCTTCTTATCTCTGTACTTTTCATCTTCTCAAGAAAAAAGCATCCTGTTTTTGATAAGTCTCCAATAATGCAGTAGAAGAGTTCTATCTGTCCTCATGTATGAGACATGGAATTCACACGTAAAATAGAATTTTCTGATAGACACAAGAACTACTTTACAATTTATGATCTGTCATGATAAAAGCTTTACTCTGTGCAAAAAAACCTGTATGTGACTTTCAGGAGAGGCACTCTATTGGTTTTGTTCTCCAGAAGTATTTTCTGACTTCCTGTAGTCCCTCAGTTAGTGTTAAGATAAGTGGTATCTTAATTTCACCTTATAAATGTACCCTACAACAATTCATAAAATTAATTCTAATTCATAGTTAATCTGAGTGTAAATATGAAGCATCAGATGTCATCTCTTAATCTTTTCTGGATTGCCCTGTAAATCAACAGGTAACACTCTCCTCTCTTAGTTTGGTATTGAATCCAACAATTTGAAAATAAAATTTTAAATTGGCTATTAATGTAACTGTAGCAATTAAGTACACCATTCTCACGGTAAGCACTACAAAGGACGTGCATTTCTGCCCAGGTCTGTTAGCATCTCTCATAACCAATACTCAACAATTTTCTCTTACTAAATCATTAACGTGTATCGTAGCAGTAGGTCAGTGTGACTGTAGTGATACACGAGGTGTCAGTTAATTTGGTACAGGATCTCTTTGGGGGAGTCTTCAAGTGTGACCGCTTTACAAAACTTCATACTTACCTGTACTCTGGCTTGAAGTTTACTGCCTCTGAGTGACGCTCAAAGAGTGGTTTGAGTATGGGAGAGCCTGTCTTCTCCTCCAAACTTACATCTTCTGAGACCAGCTGATAAGACCTTGCTTTTTTCATGCTTATTCACACAGTAACCCATTTTATCAATTTGGTTTTGTAACCTCATCTTGAAAGAATAGCTTCCAGCCTTCTTTCAGTTATCTTCAGTCAGTGCATCCTCACTGGAAAACTGTTTCTAAAAATGTGCTTTTTGTCAAAAACAAAAAAAAAAAGGACTTTTTCTGTCACAAACTGAGGCTCTTGTGTGTGTTTGAGGAACTTAGGATGCACCCTACATTGGCTATGCATTAGGTGACAGCAGTGGAAATAATAAAAGCACTCCTTGGGTGTGTGCACCCCTAGTCCCAATATGTGAGCGGTGCGGGTTTGTGCTCGCTGGATATCTTGGGAATTCTCAGGGAGAGCTGGGGTGGCTCCAGGCTCCCAGCCCCGTCACTGTTGTGAGGGGCTGAAGAGTGTCCCCCCAGAGTCAGTGCTGCCAACCATAGTTTAGTTGAGGTCAGCTGACTACCTCTGTCACTTGAGAGTTTGTGTGTTACACAGTTCTGTTTCAAATAAACCTGCAGTTACAGGAGGACACTTATTCTACTGCCCGTGCGTTTCGGTGCTCAGAAAAAGTATATAATGACTTGACTGCAAACTGACGTTGGTTGTCTCTGAAGAAATCCACTTCTGTGTGTGAGAGGGCATCTCCTTGCCAGCCGTCACCTTTTCTGCTGGCACAGATGCCAGTTTGCATCAGTTATGATTTATGGGTTGGGGAGGAGGATCCTAGTTCAGGAGAAATGAGGGTGAGATCACCCACTTGGTCTGCAAGACCCCCCACAAGCTGTGAGGAGGGATGGTCTTGTGTTCCTCCTGACCAGCGACATGAAGGCTGGGGCAGTTCTAGGGCTGGCCACAAGTCCCCTAAGCTCTTTGGTGCCCTTGTGTGTAAATGTGTTTATTGTATGTTTATTTAAAGTGCTTCAGGTAGGAAAATGAATATTTACAGTGAAATATATGTAAATGCAAGTGGAAAGGCTTGATTGGAAAAATATCAAGTTTCTAATACATATTACTATACGAAGACCTCACACACAAGACAAACATCTATAGTCAGATCTAATGAATATTCCTTTCTGGTTCCTGTGCCAATGGAGAGCCATGGAGGTATCAAAATCTTTTTTTGTTTGCATCTCGATCCTCTACAGAACTGGGGGAGTATTTGGTGTGATTTGGCTCTGGTTGATACAATACGTGTCTATTTGGCTGGTCGAAGCTGGTCTTGCCCTGTGCCTTTTAACTCATTTTGTGGGACTATGAGCAGGTGATCCTTGCAAATGTCAGATATTAAAAGACAAGTATTAAGCTGTTTTTCAAAGGGTTGTTCTTTTCTAACTGCGTTAATACAACTGAACGGTGTATTTTTTTTCCAGTGAGCAGTGAGTTCTGGTTCCAGTTCTTCTTAAACCATTATTTTCTGGAAATCTGCTTCCTGTCTTGCAAATTCCCTCTCTCCCCCCGCGCGCTCTCTCTGCCCTCCCCTCTCCCCCTCTCTCGCACATATGATTTTGAGTGTAATGGGTGTCATTTCTCTCGCTATCTCTCCATCTGTTCCCACGATCAACACTCACAGTCCAGCCCCTGTTTTGCATCTAGTATGCGTATTCTCTTTATCCTTGGTCTGGTTTGATTTCACGCTTTTCCTGTCTCTCCTTTGCCCTCTCCACCGTGTCTTTAGTCTCCCGAGCCGTCAGGGACCTGAGGGTGTGGGTTGACATCGCAGCTGACTGCTGGCTGCCAAAACAAAGTGTCCCTGTCCCCCTGGCCACA
Source organism: Thinocorus orbignyianus (assembly GCA_013400375.1). Classification (NCBI taxonomy): domain Eukaryota; kingdom Metazoa; phylum Chordata; class Aves; order Ciconiiformes; family Thinocoridae; genus Thinocorus; species Thinocorus orbignyianus. Next base: position 935,550 of record VXBW01001201.1, read on the forward strand.
CGCTGCTCTTGCCACTGGCTGTTACCTGTCAGTTGAAATGAGGTGGAGTTGAGTTAAACTAGTAGAAAACTCAACCTGCAGCAGAAGAGGGAAAAAACAAATTAGCTCTCGGTGGTTTGAGCTCACTGAGTCAGGTCATCAGGATTCTGATGAGTGCTGGTGGCACTGCTGGGGATGGGGTGGAAAAGGCACATTGAAAGAGGGGCAAGATCCCATTTAGAAGGGCACTCAAGTCTCTTGCAAACCATCAACCGTGTAGCTGCTCCATCTCTCCCTCCTGTATGTCTTCTGTGTGCTGAAGGTTGGCCCGACCCTTCCCATAACGACTCTCGTCCAACAGTGGTGTCAGGGTGGGGTTTTTCCAGCACAAGGAAAACTGTTTGACTGCTTTAAGGTATTTGAAAAGGGAAGAAGGTCAGCTGTGCCTTTGCAGCCTTACGCAAGGGGATGGGAAGTATCACGAGCAGACCCTGGTTTGAGGAGGCTTGAGTTTTGAGGGGGAGAAAAGATGAATGCCACGAAAACAGCCTTGACTTGAGCGGGTGCTGGTTTTTTCAAGAGAGGGCAGCGCTGTGGGAGAAGACAACAACCCACGAGGTCGCACAGCTTTTCCCAAGGTCTGCCCGTGGGCAGGGAGAGACTTAATCCGGACAACTGCAACCCAAAGAGCAGAGGTTTCCCGCAGCGGGTACCCTGGAAAGCTGCTTTTATCTATGGGCTTGTCAGTCGCTGTGATGAGTGACTCGGTGAGGCTGCGGTAGGACAGCGAGGGTCTGTCTCGCCTCGTGGTCAAAGGCTGATGAGATTGCCCAGGCTGGCGAGCGAGTTTGGCTTTTAATCATAGAATCATAGAATGGTTAGAGTTGGAAGGGACCTTAGAGATCATCAAGTTCCAACCCCCCTGTTGCTGCAACAACACTCACCCCCTAAAAAAAATTTAAAAATCAATTAATGGGGACTGCAAATGAGCAATCTCAGGAATGTCTCCTTTTTTGATACAGTCCTTAGAGCTGAAAGACTGTACGAGTGCCTCGTTAAGAGTGGATACTTTTTTTTTTTTTCCCCCCTAGTTTCTGACCCTTTGAGACTCTCTTAGAACAATGGCGTTATTTTCAAATCAAATTTTATAAAACGAACCCTGGAGTTGTTAAGAAGAGATCAAAATTTACATAAGACTTCTATTTAACCTATTACCTATGAAAATGTACTTCAGGCTGAAACTTGTTTTCCAAAGTTTACAGCACGCAAAACAAATGGTTTTTAAAATTTCCTTACTTATGAGTACCTTAAATTGTGTTTTCTAAAAGGGAAAAAAAAAAAAAAAAAAGCCCTTGGAACCTTACCAGTTTAATTTGCATTTTGGCTCTGATGTAACTCAAAATAGATTAGATTAAAAAAAGGAAATTTGGCAAGTGATTACTCAATTACATGATTTTACTGCTTTGGTATTTTGAAAATAAAAACGAGCAGATCTGTTTTACTTTGAAAAGTGCCTGCTGCACGTGTGCTGCAACCGCTTTGCAGAAACCATATGGAAGGTTCCCCGCGCTGCGTATGGCAGCGCTTCCCGGGGCTCGGATGCGGATCCCTGCGACAGACAACCCGGGATCCAGCCGGGTCAGGGATCTTAGTGCCCACGTACAGGTAATACTGGTTGGAAGCAACGCAGGGTAAGGAGTTGGGTGTGTAAAACACAAGCAGCTCACAGCGAGGGGGCTGCGTCGCTCCTTTTGCATAGAAAGGAACTCAAATTGTTGGGAGATAATTCCAGGCCGGGAAGTTAGGAGGAGTTTGGGGAAAGGGTACAATTTACGTAGTGCCAGATATAAAGGTGAGCAGGATCAACAGTTTTAAAATACTCCATCATCTAGAGCTGTGGATATTTGCTCTTCTCTGTGTCTTCCTCGTTACCCTTGGAGGCCACGTAGCCACGTCCAGCTCTTCCCTGGTAGCTGCCCACCTCCAGCCTTCATGCCAAGGGGAGGAAGCTTCTGCTGACTCCTGGAAGACCCAGCAAGTGGTGACAAACTCCCTAGAGTTTGCATTGACCCTCCCTGTGGTGAGGAATGGGGTAGTGCTGTGCCTTAAACTGGGAATCATCATGGTCATCTGTGATTTGCAGCACTCTGTTCCCATCAGCAAAGTGGCAGGAGGAGAGGGAGCATCTGTCCCTCCATCCCTGGTGCCTCCTCTCGGAGCGCCTGGGGCTGTGTTTGTGACCTCCAGGTCTCCAACAAGTTTTGCAAATGTGTGTTTGGTACTGTGATCTGATCACTCCCCTGTCCTCTGTAGAGCCACTTTGGTTCTTGAAAGTTCCTCCACGTCCGTGTGTGCATCTGGCTCTTCAGTGCACAGCACCACGGTCTGTGGCTGTTCCTCCAGTGCAGAAGCCAGCTCATGTGGTGGTGAATTCCATTGAAATAACAACTTCAAATGACAGAAATCCTAATGCCATCCCTGCCCCGGCCAACTGTAGCTCTTCCAGGTGGGTTCAGTGGGGATTAAGAGCCTCAGAACACTGATCTTGGTGTAGGAACAACGGTGCAGACCTAGAGTCCCAATGCACGAAGAGAAGAAAATGCCAGGGAGTTGTTAGAAATGAATAAAATTCCTTTTTGAAACAGTAGTGTGTCATGGATGTGATGAATTGCGGGAATGAGGGTGGTGAGGCACTGGAACAGGTTGCCCAGAGAAGTTGTGGATGCCCCATCCCTGGAAGTGTTCAAGGCCAGGCTGGATGGGGCTTTGAGCAACCTGCTCTAGTGGGAGGTGTCCCTGCCCATGGCAGGGGGGTTGGAACTTGATGATCTTTAAGGTCCCTTCCAACTCTGACCATTCTATGATTCTAAGTTGATGGCTGCCACCCAGCCCCACGTCCTTCTACATGGGGTGAGCTGCTGTGCACTTAACAGAAGAGCTGACCACCTTCAAAGAGAGGAACAAAAAGAAAAATAAGAGAGTGAGTTTTCCACCACTGTGTGTGCAATGTTGTAGACTGTGAGTTTCGATTCCTTATCTCCGAGGTCTGTTACTGGAGACCAAACCGTGCCGCGGCGTGTGTATATGGATCACGCTGCTGCCGGTGACTCTGTCACAATCGTGCGGCAGCACGTTTCTTTGTTGGGGGGAGCAGCAGATCTAGGGCTTCTCTTCTGGCGATGAAAATAGGATGATAGGACTGGAGTAAGGTGGGAAACATCACCTCCTGGGCACCATATCCCGCTGGAATCGTCGCAACTCATGTATTATTCAGAGCCTGGATTTTGCAGCTAAGTCTTAAATTAACCTTGGAGTTATCTGAAAAGTCTCTTCTTCCCTATCGAGCGGGGGGTTATCCCAAGCAGGTGCCCTCACCACTTACACCCCCCGCCCCCCGCCAAGCCGTGGCTGTTGCGTGTGCCAGAGGAAGAAAACACCACACAGTGCTCTTCAGGGGTGTTTTTTAGGAGTTGATTCGGGTCAACTCCACGAAGTCGGACAGCAGCAGCAGGGGACCTCACACCCCTCCACGGCTTTGGGGGCGACAACGGCAGGTCCCTCACTCGGGGACCGCCGGCCCACGCCACACCGGCCCCGCTGCCTTCCCGGGGGCTGGGGAAGGAGGAGAAGGAGGAGGAGGGGAACGTCTCGCCCAGACACCTCGGAGGCCGGGGATACTCCGGAGCTCGGTGGCCGCCACCGGAGGGAGCCCTTGGGCCGCTCGGCGCCGCCCCGGGGGAGCGGCTGCGGGCTGTCCCGGGCGGGGAGCCGGGTCCCCCGGCCGGAGAGGTGCCGGCACGGCCCGGAACGCTCTCCCCCGGCTCCTCGCGATCTTTCCCGGTACTTGCCGGAGCGGGGAAGCCGGGAGACAGTGTGACCTCCCTGCCTCCCTACCCACCTGCCGGGGCGGGAGTGTGGGGACGGGGAGCGGG
>VXBW01001202.1:9547-71853 GCA_013400375.1 Thinocorus orbignyianus
GAGGAGTGTGTTGGACCCTCCCCAGCCCCCGTTCACGTACCCCCCTTCCCTGAACCCCGCTAGTGAGGATCTAGCTCTGGCGAGTCGTGGTGTATATACTGTACAGTCCTCGTCCTGGCCATGGACCACGCCGGTACATAGTGTACAAATATTCTTTTTGCCTACCTGTGAGTGCTCTGAGCTACTGCTCTTTTTCCCGACCATCAGGGAGCGTTGGGAAGGCTGCCCAGCCACAGTTTTCATCATGTGAGTTGTCAAAGAAAAGGGTGGGGGGAAAAAAAAAGGAGAAAAAAAGCCAAAAAGTTATGTTTGTTTGGCGCTAAGGTTCCCCAGAGGGGCTGGAAAGGTGCTGGGATGCTCTTGGGGTGTGGGTTTTGGTGTTGGTGCGGGATCCTGGTGGGAAGGGGCTCAGAGCTGAGCGAGGAGATAAGTCCTCCCCAAAAACAACCACTGGGCATTTCCTCTGAGTCTAGGTTGCTCCATCCATGGAGTTAACTCTGGTGTTACTCTTGATCCTTGGAGGATGGCAAAAGTCCGAGAAAGGGAAGAGCCTCTAATCCTCTTGGCCAGCATCCCGTAGGGATTGCCCTCGGCGGGGGCTCAGGGCAGCCTCCAGCAGCAGCGGCCACCCTGGCCAGGGAGAGGGGACCAGGGGACCAGGGGTCAGACCTGCTGCTGCTCCCACTTGGTTTCACCCCAGAAAGATGCACTGGTGAGAGCAGAAAGCAGCCGCATCCCTGTGCCCCAAAACCACTGGCTGGAAAGAGCATCCTCTGCCCCTGGCAGATGTGTCGTGTCCCCCTCGGCTGGGCGGTGGGTCCCCGGGGCCAGGAGCCATCGGGATGAGCCTTAGCTTCTCATAACCGAATTTAGTGCACTTAGTCTTTTAGGGCTGGGACAATCACTTAGCGCTTAACCTTTCGCGAGTCGGTGCCTGCTTGACCTTCAAACCTTTTGTAGGAGATGAATTCAGAGCCACCTTTTCTATCTTTAATAAGGCAGAACAAATACGTTTATTTTTAAACCCTCCTGCTCTTTCCTTTCCTCTCGTGCTGACAACCAAAAGAGTCCCCTGTGTGTGTCCCCCCACCTCCTCGCCATTTCTTGCACACCGAAACGAGTGTGTGGCAGCCGGGTCTGGTGCTCTGGCTGGACCCTGTTCTCCCACCCCCCCCAATTCAGGGATGCTGCCACGGGGGGGTTGGCACAGGGCAGGATCCAGCCACGTTAGGAGCCAGGAGGGGACGTGGGACAGTGCCCGACCCGATGCCACCTGTCACCTCACTGAGCCTCGGTGCCCACCAGCTGTGCACATCTGTCCTGCTGCCCCCACCAAGGGGCACCATCTTTCCTCCATCCCCCCCGCCCCAAAAACACACCCCGGTGCTCCCCCAGGCTTGGCCCCATGTGGTCTGGGGACTGAGACCCGGCACCAGTTCAGACAGGCAGGTTGGCAACTGGGAGCACTGGTTTCCCAGGGGTAAAACACAGTCTGTTCGCTGGGGCGATGGTGACGTGCAGCGATAGAGAAGCTGATGGATGGAGTGGAAGTATCTGTACCTTTTCCACCTCTGGTGTTTCTCTGTCTCATTGCACATATATTTGAGATATATGTGACAATGTATATATATATTTGTAAAATGTATTTCAGATGACAAAAACTGGCCAATTTTATGTTATTTTAAATATATTATATATATATTATATATAAGAGTCTCCAAAAGATATAAATAGACTAGAGAAAATAATATAAATATGTAATAAATGTATTTTGATCTATTTAAAACATCTCGCCTCATGCTGTATATTTTAAAGATCCTAGGGAAGTGTCTGCCTGTAGCAAACCTCAAACTTGGTTTGGAGTCTGTCAGTTGTCACACATACAATATATATGTGCAGCAAACTTTGAGCAAGATTCGGGGTGGGCAATGGGAAAAGTCCAGGTGGGTTTAGGAGCCTTTTAGCAAATGTCCTGCCTCAAGGTAAGAGCGGAAACCCCCCCACCTGGATTTTCCTGGTTATCCCGCAGGAGAGGAGAATTTTTCCTCTCTGCCAAGGAAGGGGCTGCAAGGGTGCTCGGGGGGTTGGGGGGCTCTGTAGGGTCCCCCCTTCCCCACCCTGTGTGCTCTTCTCCAGGGAACCGGATCGCAGCGGCTCAGCCATGCGGGCAGCCCGGAGATGGGAAAATGTGTCTGGAGTCCAGGCAGAAAGAGCCCAGTCATCCGAGACTGACCCAACAAATCTTCCCAGAGCGACCTTGGTCGCCCTTGGGCTCCACAAGGATCTATTTCCTATGGGCATTGCCTCCTCCAGGGACCTCAGGGGACACCGTGCCACGGCCAAGTGACAGTTTAAATGTCTTTAATGGTACGTCACGGCCAAAGGGAAGCAGAGTGGGTGTGTGGAAGGCTATTTATGGAGAGGTTAATGGCCTGGTGGACACAGAACCCCTGGATTTGCCATCCTGGATTTCCCTCCTGACTTTTGCTCCTGGCTGCAGGGAGCAGGGCTCATGCACCAAGATAACCTGGAGAAATTATTCATCATAATTTCTCTGGATGGTCTGAATCCGGGTGGGGTGATCGGTGGCCGATTGCTTCCACCCACCAATGATGGTCCGTCATGTCCCATCAGCTCCATCCTTTCCCCTATAAGGGAGTTTTGTGCTCATTAAAAAAAAATCACCGCCAGCCACTCAGCCTAATCACCAAAGATGGGGCCAGGGCTAAGCATGATTTAAGAGCAGCCTGTTTAATTTATCAAAGGGGGAGACTGAGAGGTGACTTGATTACAGCATTTGTCATGGGGAGAATACACTGGTACAAAGAGGTAACTTAATCTACCAGGGAAAAGCATAATAACCACCTCTTCCTGGAAGCTGAAGCCAGACAAATCTATCTTGGAAACAAGGAGCGATCTTCTAATAATGATTAGCTATTAGAACAAGCTACCAATCTCTGTCTCTTAATGCCTTTAAATCTGGACCAGATGCTTTTCTGGAAGCTTTTCTCTTGCTGAGGAGAGGAGCAGGGGGTTATCGGGGAAGGTAATGGCCTGTTACAGGCAGATGGGAGGTGAGATGAGAAAAACCTCCCTGCTCTCCTCCAAAACATGGGCTGGATCTCAGGAAGGAAAATGCCAGGGAAAGGGCAGGGGATGATCATGCCAGCATCTCCCTGGGGGACAAGCATCAGCCCGTGCAGCAGCTTCCCACAGCTCCTGTGCCTCCGCTCTCCGGGCTCTCTCTGCCGTGCGGCAGTGACTCCTTGCGCAGCAGTTTGAGCTGCAAACCCCATCGCTTCATTTGTGGAAGCATTTAATGATTCAGAAGCCGGCAGCTCCCTGGGGATTGTTTCCACTGCCTCCAGAATTCCTCTCTCAGTGGTTGCCTGTAGCAGAGATCCCCAGGGAGCGGAGCTGATGCTGGCACCCAGGGAAGTGTGCTACCAGGGTGTTCAGTCCTTGCTTCATTTCCACTCTGACCACCCTCCTCTTAGGGGTTAGAGCTGAATTGAAGAGTGGTGGTGGCTGGGAGCAGTGGGGATGGGAAGGCAGCGGCTGCTTTTATGGGGAAGGACCTCACTTACACCTCATGGGGGTTTTTTTGGCAGAGATACTACTGATGGGTTGAGGTTGGGGCTGTTTCTTAGCTGGCAACCTCCACTTTTACTACTTAAGATGTCTTTAAATGCTAAGACTATCTCTAAACTCATCATTACACCAGCCCTGGTTGCCCTCCTGCCTCTTTCTCTTTGGCTTCAGGGGTCCGGGGCATCTCTCCATGTCATGCAGAGTTTTCTGGCCTCCCCAAAAGCAGGGTGTCATTTCATCAGCTTGGGTATGTTGTGCTGCCTGTCCTGACTGTATATCCCTGGGGCAGGGCTTGCTGTGTCTCGCTGGCCAAAACCAGGGTGCCCTGCAGGGAAGGCACCACACTGGGCTGGCTCCTAACAAATCCTGCCCAGCTGTGCTAAAGTGGTGCACCCATATCTCAGAGGGGTGGAGGCAGGGACTTTGCCCCCCGGCACCTCTGGAGATGCTACTCCTCCACCCAGCCTGAATCCATCCTCTCTCCTAGCTGCTTCAAGAAGCTCAAACCATATAAACCCCTCCAAATTTGTTCCTTTGCCCCCCCTAATTTGCCCCAGCACCATTCTGGGTGGCTAGGAGCAGCTCGGGTACCGCAGGATGCCCAGGGATGCTCGGTTGTCTCTGGGGGTAACCATAGTAACGGAGCAGCATCTCTGCTCTCCTGCCAGCAATTTGCTTTCTCATCTGGCATTAAGGTGGACCCTCTCCGACTCCTCTCTTCCCCTCTGCCTGCCCTGAATGGCAGCACCCAGAGCTCTCCCACCAAGGGGCTGGCTCTCTGGCTCCTCGTGCCACATCCCACCCCATCCCACGCCAAGTTTCATTCCACTGTACAACGGGGTGTTGCCGGGGAACCGTCCCCCAGCATCCTACAGAGAGACAGAGAAGGCAGCGGCTGGAGTTTCTCCTTAACACAGATTTATAAGTGTGAGTGGGACAAAATTAGGGGTTTCCTTACACTTGTTGTTAAAAGGTCACTGTCAAGGTTAAAACCTTAATACTATTTCTTTTTTTTTTTAATTGTAAAAGGCCTCTATTAGTAATAACACGCCGGCTTATTAATACGGATTGAATTTTTCAGCACCGAATGCAATTAGCACCCGCTAAATACTTTGTTCACCTTTCACATTTCTCCCCGCTCGGGGAAGGCAAACACATGAGTCAGCGTCCCTTTTTCTGTCAGTTTTAGGCAGTTTTGGTGACAAGCCGTCGTGAATCAGCACAACGCTGCAAAGTTCAGGTGGCAAACACTCACCACGAAGCTGCTGCCAGAGAAAAACAGTGATTTAAAGGAGGTGAGGGAGCCCCCCCATCCTGACCCCAGGTTTTTTTGGGGAAAAAAAACCCACCCAAATGAACAAATTTGGAGTCAAACTGGGCACGGTGGTGCTGCTCTAAGGGAAGATACGCTCAAGGACTTCTGCTGGGATATCAGGACTGTGGATGGGGAGGGATGAGGAGAGGTGTCCGAGCTGGCAGACCAAAACCCCTTCCCCACCCAGTCGACACTTCCTCTCCTCTTCTCCTGCAGCTGGCACATTTATTTTGGCAATACCTCATTAGCATGTAATTAAGCCTTTCCCTCTTCACCGTGGCCGCAGGATGACCCCAAGCAACATGCCTGTCCCCTTCCAGGGTCCCATGTGAAAGTCTAAGACAGGGGTGCCATGCACTGGGGGACAGTGTTAGAGGGGAGGTGACCCCAAAAGCTTGTTATCTGGGGGCTGGCATCCCCGCCTGGTGGGCTCACTGTCCGTTTGGGTTGGTGGCTGACTCAGCCCCAGATGGTTGCTGCGAGGGTTTATATAACGGCATGTTTTGGTGGGGGCCGGGGATGCAGTGCGGCGAGGAGGTGGGCGCGGGGGCGAGGGAGGGAACAGAGCTAAAGATAAGCCTGGCAGCTCCGGCAGAGCTTTGCCAGAGCCCGCGGGAACCGGCAGGGAAAAGGCTGCTGGGGATCAGGCACCGAGATTGCAGCCCCGGCAGCCCCAGGGCCACAGCCCCGCTCGCCCTCCCTGCTGCCCAGGGAGAAACAGCTTCACATCCCAGGGAAAAACAGCTTCGCATCCCGGGGAAAAACAGCTTTACATCCCTCTGCCAGCAGCTGCTTTCTCCTCCCTGGTACCCACCAGCTGCTCAGCCACTGATCGCCCTTTCCAGGTTCACCTTCCTGCAGCTGCTTGAAAATAGACCCCAAACCACCCCTGTTCCTTAAAAAGGGGGCTCTTTTTCCTCCCTCTGTTGTTTCATAAGTGCTTCAGGGAAAAGATTTTGCCTGGTTGCAGGACCAAACCAAACTGCCATCGCTCTTTCCTGTCCCCTCTGCTTCCCTGGTCACTGCCAACCAGCACTGGAGCTCGCAATCGGATCAGAAAACTGATGTTTATTTCTCTTAAAGGGATGTTTCAGGTGACCTTTGACCTCTGTAGAAGTCTTCCTCTTTTGCCCAGTTTACAAATTCAATGTAAAGACAAAGATGACCCTTGTTTTATGGGAGTTTTATTTTAATGCTTTGAAGATTTGCTAAATAAAACTGATTCTAAAACAGAGGATGAGCTGGGTGTGATGGCTTTTCTCAGGCAGGGCAGCTGGGGAGCTTGGACAGGTAATTAATAACTCGGGACCGTGCTCTGTGCCTGGGTGAGAGCTGCATATCCCTCAGCACCGCGTCTAACCATGACCACCCCCTGCCCCAAGGATGGATTTTATTTGGCAGGAGCTGCCCTCCAGAGGAACCTACCCAATAGGACTGGGTTGATAGGACAAGGGGTAATGGTTTTGAATTGGAAGAGGGGATATTTAGATTGGATATCAGGAAGAAATTCTTTGCTGTAAATGTGGTGAGGCACTGGAACAGGTTGCCCAGAGAAGCTGTGGCTGCCCCATCTCTGGAGGGGTTCAAGGCCAGGCTGGATGGGGCTTGGAGCAATTTGGTGTGGAGGGAGGTGTCCCTGCCCATGGCAGGGGTTGGAACTGGGTGATCTTTAAGGTCCCTTCCAACTCTAACCATTCTATGACTGAACCTGGATTTCACCCCCAAACCCTTCTTCTGCCTTGTTTCAGGCCAGACCCACAGGTACGGGGGCAACTCTCCGAAGCCCCAGAGGCTGCTTGCAAACCTTGGAGCTAGGTAGATCCTCACGCTCCCTGAATGGCTGAGGGTCCTCGCTGCAGGAGGGATGGAGAAGGTCCCCAGCCATGTCCCAGTGAGCGAGACGTCGTCTGCCGAGCGCTCCATACGGCAGCACCATAATGACGCCGGGTGTGGGGGCGACGGCAAGAACAGGAGCTGGGTGTCGGCAGGAGGAGCGCTGGGGGCTGGTAACAGCACTCAGATGGCAGGGGGAAGTCCACAGCTCCTGATAATTAGGAGAAAGACTAAATAAAGCCTTTTGAAAAAGACAATGATGGCAGTGGGGGGGTGGGGAAGAGAAGCTCAGGCCTGGGCTCCAGCCAGAGATGGATTTGCAGAGCGCTGCCGCCCACGCTGGGTGGGAGCAGAGGGGCATCGTCCCCACAAGGTCGGGGTGGCAAGGCTGGGGTGGCAGCGGAGGGCTAGCAGTGGCTGTGGTAATGGGATCAGGTGGTTGCCAGCCCAGCTGGTGGGTGTCTGGGTGCCCCCTCCCATGCGAGTGTCTGCATGCTCCCCCCCGCAGGGGTAGGTCTCCATCCCACAGCTCCCAGTACAGAGAGAACTGGATTTATAGGGAGCAGGAATCTGGGGATTACGCCGCCGGAGTCTGACCAGCCAAAAATTGTTAAAAATCAGAATATCCGTAGCTCAAATCCAGCTTAAAAGTCAAACCAATCATCCAAACCATCTGCCTCGCCATTGAAGATAATACTACTTTTATTGTTTCCGTAAGCTCCTAAGCAGCTTTTCAGCAAGAAAAACCCTCTCTGCTGGGACATTTGCTGTGGTGGGACAGCACGGTGGCCTTCCCAGCAGCAGTCAGATCCTGCTGGGATGAGGAAGGAGGACACGATGAGGTGACAGGGATGGAGGATGCAGTGTGTGGATGGGAGAGCAGGGACCGGTGCTGGGGTTTGCGTGGCTCCACACCACGGTGGGGACAGCAACTCACAGCTGGCTGCCATCGCCTCCCCTGGAAACCTGCTGATGGAGCAGGAGTTGGAGCACCAAGACACCCCAAAGTTGTCCCCTCCGAGACATCCCAAAACTTTTCTGGAGGCTCTGTCAGTGGAGGGTGACGTGTGACAGGCTGTAACGGGAGCTGCCCTTACTGCTGCCCACCTGACCTTCTCCCAGAGGTATTATTAGTCTGCTGAGAGATGCCAGCCCAAGCCATGAGCTTTCCTTCTGCAAGCCCTCCTCGGCTGTGGGTCAGGGAGAGGAGCTGTGCATGATCCTCCCCATTTCCCCAGGGAGATGCACCACCCTGAAGGTTTCAAGCCCGTCTCCAAAGTCTGCTGACCAATACTTGGAAGATCTCCATGCCCAGCAGAGAGAGACCAGCCTGTCCTGCCTCTTCTGGACCCTCCCTGAAGTAGCTGCCATGCAGCTCACTCTCTCCCAAGACCCTGCTCCAGCAGCCTCTAAGGCAGTATAAACTGATGTCTCTGTTCTCATCTGCGGTTTCTCCAGGTCATCTCTCATCTCTCAAAAGCAGCATCTCTCAAGCTCTTAACTGCCATTCTTCCTGCCACATAATTAACCCCCCTTTGGCCCATGGATATCAAAACAGGATGTGTACGAGTATGAAAAGGTCTAAGTGATGTTATTTGCTCCAGCCTGAGAGAGCAGGACACATGCTTTGGTTGAAGATGTGCCTGGGGTGAAAAGTCACTGTTATCTGTGAGTTTGCATTGATGCAGTGAGAGCACAAACACTTCTTAGTGAAATCACTCCAGAATCACTTACATCATACATCCATGCTGGCATCTGGCTGCTCCTCCTGGCTTCTCTCAGGAAGAGTTTGCTTGGAGAGGTTATTATCCCATGGGAAGACATACCTGCACCAAAACGGAGTTGTCATCACACGGAAATAAGGAAGGAGAAAAGCTGTTAGATCAGCAATCAACAAGCCAACAGGATACTGCGCTTCTAAAGATCATCCAGCTTTTACTTTGCCTTATGTTAAGTGCCTGGCAGCGAGCTGGCCCCTCTTTTCCCCTGGGAGGGGTAGAGTTTTGCCAGCTCACATGAGTCTGTCATGGGATTTGCTACCTCCATGAAGAGCCCTGGCTCTCAGAGCCATGTGTCGGTGTAGCAGAGTCCTCATTGCCACCTGGAAAGAGATTTTGCAGCTGGCATGGAGCATTTCATCCCAGCTCAGGGCAATAATTTGGGGATCAGGGCAACTCCTGGCTGCCCCATGTCTCTGACAAGGTCGTCTCTGATTTTATTCCTCTTTTTGAGGACTCTCCTGGCTTCTTGTGTCCTCTGTGGCATCAAATTGTGGCTTGGCAAGGAGTATGCTGGGCTCCAGGGATGACCCCATCCTTCTCCACCACCCAACCTCTGCCCCGGGCTCACCTGGGGGGACCTGCCATTGTCAAAGCCCCTTCACTGAATTTTAATTAGGGAGAGCTGCAATTAGTGCAACACCAGCGGAGTGAGAGGAGAAGCCCTGGCCTGTCAGTTCTTGGCTGCTTTACAGCATTAGGCTGCAAGGGCTCTGACACTTTTCCCTAAAACACCCAGAAATACACATTGCCTTGACTGTGACAGTCCAGTGACGGGGGGGTGTCAGCCCCCAGTACAAATCCTACCTGGACACACCTCGCATGTGACACAGCCAGCTCCCTTGGTTTGGTTCAGCCTTAAATATCTGCAGAATTTCATCCAGCAGAGCAGTCCAGTAGTCTTCCCCATGGGAAAACTGATGGGTGATACCCATAACTCCATTTTTCTGTGTGTGCTTGTGTCCATTCTCCATCCTGTGATGTAAGGGTTGTGCTGAGAGCGCAGAAGAGGAAGGTACTTTGTGCCGGCATCCTTTCCACCAGGTGTTTCCAAGTCCTGTGGATGAACACGGGTTCTTTGATCTCAACATCAGAGATATCCCAACACAGTGATGCAGGGAAACACAGCTGGGAGGCACCAGGAGGGTCAGTCCCTTAGGGCTGCGTTAAACTCAACGCAACTGTTGCCAGAGGGGTCCATGGATTTCCGTATGCCACAAGACATAATGCAGTCCCTGGAGGCCCAGCATCAACAGAAATCATCTGTTGTACAGAGCCACAGAAACCACAGGGAGCAGCAGGCAAGGCCGGGATTGTTACCGTGTCCCTGCCGCACGTGAGGACTCAGTCATGAGTCCCCGATGTGGGAGCAGGTACTGCTGCTTCCTGCTCAGCCAGGACAGTGCTGGGTTGGCAAAGGGAACTGCTTCCATATCGTCCATCCTCATCCTCCCGCTGCAAGAGGGATTTTTGCTGCTCCAAGCTGCAGAGAGCAGGTCCTCAGCTGACAGTGCTGTGCCTGGGCTGCAGATGACACTGGTGCCATTTCCGAGATGCTGGCAAGCATCCCCTCAAGAGGAAAGAAGCTCAGCCAAGCCTGAAATGACCCGCTGGGGCAGGGTAGGCTCCTTCCACTCCAGCATCTTGTGCTGGGATTTAGATAAAAGGGGATTCTTCACAGGATGGGCTGACCCACAGAGGGTGACGTTTGCAGTGTGCTGCTCACAGACCACAGCCTGAACACCCCTGGGGTCAGGGTGAGCTCCAGCCTCCGCCACAGAGCAGTTGGTTCCCTTTGAAGTCAGGCTGGACCCATGTGTGGAGTCACAAGACAATGTTCTGAGCCCCCTGTGCGTACCAAGTGATGCTGCACATGCTTCTAGCTCTGCCTGGGCCCCCAGCTGTGGCACAGCTCCCTGGTCCCTCTCCTCATCCCACACCTAAATAATTAAGGTCTTGTTCCTCATGTTCCCCTGGTACCACTTGCTGAACAAACCCCCAGCCCTCCACACACCCTCTCTTCCCAGATCCCAGCACAGCTCTGCCCCTTCTCCTGCACAGAAGCCTGTGAGCTTCCTCCAGCCGTGGTCTTTCCTGTGCACTCCACGAACTTTGATTAACTCCAGGCTCCTCTCTCTTCACACCCCCCTGGGAAATAAAAACCTCCGGTGATGTAGATTGTTTCCAGCTGATGGAGAAAGCAGGGGGTGAACCTGCCAGCAGTGCCCACACTTGCCTCTGAGAAAGGGCTCTACTAAGGCAGGGGATGGAACTGGGATGCCAGCCTGGTCTGTGTGGCACAGCAAACCATTGCACACCACATCCCTCTGCACCGAAAGAAAGTAGGGGGAAAATATCCCATCCCAGTATCCCTCAGACTGGGCAGGACCACGAATCCAGCTTCTGCCCCAAGCCTCTGTGCTCCAGGGCTTGCTGGAGTCACCAAGAAGCTCAAGTTTCCTTGATGTGCCACAGGGACCCTCAGTATTTATCGTCTTGTCCATGACTGCTGAGGGGGCAAGCTGAAATATGGAGATATTGCAGCGGTCCTTGGGAAGCTGCCCTTCCCTGGCTCTGCCACAGTCCTTTATGTGTCACCTTGGTCACATCCCATAATGCCCACAATCCAATTAAATCAGAAACTGGTTTTTGGGTCCTAATCCCAGTGCAAAACCACAGCCATTAGTTTTGATGGCTCAGACTGCACTGCGAAGCTATAATAAGCCAGGTCAGGCAGAGCATGAGGGGTCCCTGCACAGTGACAGAACATCCCTTCTCCCACGAGCTGGTCACCAGAGTGGGTTCAGCCAAAAGGACCCAGTGATGACAGCGCAGCCACCCCACGTGCTGAGCCCTGCTCCATCATCCCTGCCTGCTTGTTACTGCCATGGACGTGTGCGCACGAGGCAGCAGGACAGGAGATGCCAAGCGCTCCTTGGGCACCGTCACCTGATCTCCGCATCCCACTCCAAGCCCAGACAAAAATAAACCCGGGAGCGAGCGCTCCAGCGAAGCCGCTTTGGCAAGGCGGGCCCGGGCTGAGCCCATTGTTCCAGCGATAATGCTGGTTCCAGTGACTGATCAGGGAGAAATGCAGATATTCCCCTCGTGCCTCTCCAGCCTCCTGCTGCAGAGAAACCACGGCTCAGCGACCAGGAGCAGGTGGAAGCGTTCGCCGCTGAGCAGAAAAGGACATGTTTTTTTCCCCACCGTGTGAATTTTCTTGATGATAGAAGGTTCCTTCCTTGTGGATGAGGCTGAAGTTTCCACAGGGCTTATTTTTTCCCTTGGAAGGTTTTATTTGTTTAAGTAGAAGAGCAACAAAACCCCTCACCTTATATCCTGAAAATTAAAAGTCTGAAGCTCCAGCTCCCCCTGTCCTGGCAGGGCACGTTGCCCCTGCTGTGCAGCATCCTCGTGCTACATAAAACTGGCATCTCCTTGCAGCCACCGTGGCGTTTCCAAGCAACTGAAGAAATACTCAAGGAAGGGCATGCTGAGGCCCGCCAAATTCATTTCAGTTGTGACCTAAGTTGGTGCTTGGTTGCAAGGCTACAAAACTGATGTGGTAGCTGTGGTTTTGGCAGGAGAACTAAAGCTGTGTGGTGACCAAGGGGACACCAGAGTCCCATTGCAACAAGGGTCAAGGAAAACCAGCCACTTGTGGTCTTCTTCAGCGTTCAGCCAAGACACACCTGACATGGCCAGCTCTGCAGGAGGAATTCAGCATTTCCCTGGGCTTTCACATTCCCTTAGGGGAGCTGTAAAGTTGCCCTCACATCCCTCATTTCTCCTGTGATGCAGAAATGCTTCAGAGAATCTGCCCAGAGGATCTTCACCTGGAACCATCATCTGGCTGAGCTCTGGACGTGCCCCAGCCCTGCACAAAAAGCCCCATGAAGGCTTTGCCACAGGAGCTTCCCACCAGCAGAACTGAGGGATGTGGGCATCAGCTGCCCCAGGTGGCCAAGAGACTTCCAAGGCCCCTGCCCTGAGCGAGAGACATCAAAATCCCACACATGCACATTCCTTCCAAGCAGCCCAGTGTGCTCACAGCCTGGCATGGCAAAAAAACAGGAGAAAAAGTCAGATCTGAGCAGAGACAGGCTGCAGCAATATGGTCCTGAAGAAAGCAAGAGCACAACCCCTTGGTTTCCCTTCTCTTCCCTGCCCTCGCCTTCCAGTGTGCCTCATGCTCCGAATGTCTTGGCTTTGCAAAGAGCCCATCTCCTGGTGTTTGCTGGGCCACAGCCCCGACTGCATCACGCGAATGCCAGCTCAAACTCTGGTGCATCATCCACCAAAGAACCTCCTGCCTCTCCCAGCAACGTGCCAGGGAAATCACAAGGCATGGAGGTAAGCAGCTCTCCTTGTCCCAGCATAGTCCTGGGACAAAACCCCTGCCTGTCCCCAACATGCTGGCTTCAAGTCCTTCACCCCCAGGCCTGACTTCACTCACCGCCCGCTCCCCAGGCCATACCTGGTTCTTCTTCTGAAGGCGTCATGACTTCACTGCCTATTTTTATCCAGCCCACTGCTAAGTAAAAGCAGAGTTGACACTGTTTTTTGTTAAAAAAAATAAGAAAAAAACAAAAAAAAACTAGAAAAAAAGGCATTTTTCTTATTGTGTGGGAAAAGATCCATGGGTTGGGTTTTCTTTTTCTTCCCCCTTAACTTGGAGATCTCCCAAAGCAAACAAGTGCGGTTAACTGGAAAATAGGATGATTCACCAGTCCCCTGGGCAGATGGTACCCGGGTCCTCTATTCTCCAGCTCCTGGCAAGGGAAAATGCCCCCTATAAAACCTAAAATAAATAGACAACCCTGTATCCATCATGGGATCTGTTTTGCAAAGCCAGGATGTCTTCAGGGACCTCCTGCATGCGCCCACGTCACTTGGTTCATTCTGTTTTGGTGTCCTGCACCAGAGGGGCAGTTTGGGGTGTGCAGACACAGGTCAGGGGTGCAGGAGGTTTCCAAAGGTTGCAGCCTGTGGATGTTGGAAGCCAAGCAAAGCACTGGGTTACATCCCCGAGCAAAGGGACAGAGCTGCCCCAAGAGCTGGAACAGAGCTGCTGCTGCATAACGAGGTGTCTCCTCCTCCGTGGAGCATCTGCCATGCGATGCCCTTGCTCTGGGGTGGTGAGAAGATGCTGACATACAGAAAAGCTGGACAGGAGATCCCTGTGGGTGAACAAACAGTGGGGCCAGAGCAATGAAGCAACATTGATCTTCCCCGCAGCCTCTGACATGTGCCACAGAAAGACTGTTTGTCATGACGTGACTCAAATCCCATCTGGAATCCACTGTCCTTTCCAGAGACAGAGGAAGACCTGTTTTTAACTGCCCCCAACTCCTCCTTCCTGTGGGGAATGGGACTGCTCAAGATTATTAATCTTTATTATATTCCCCTTACAGATACCCAAATTTTGTCCTCACTGGCAGCAGGGCTGTCACTGCAAGGTGGCCTTATCTCAGAAGCATCCTGAGCCAGTGAGGCAGGAAAGTTAAGGGTCCTTGAGGGATATTGGGGCATCAGAACCCCTGAAGCACATCCCATGGGGGAAGTGTTGTCCATCACCAGTGCTCTTTCAAGGCAGAAGCTTTGATGGTGATGGTGGTGCTGGAAAAGAGTGGGGTGAAAACAGGAACTGAGCAGGTCTTGGGGTAACATGGGTGTGAACTGTTCCCTGTTGAGATGCTGGTTCCTGGGCATCAGGAGAAGGGCTGTGTTCAGGATCTGCCTTTCTCTGCCTGGGACATTACAACAGCAGAGGAGCCCCAAGCATAAGCTGAGAGGCCAAATTCCCAGCACTTTAAAATTCTCCCTTGGAAGCTTTTTGGCTGCTGGAGTCTTGGGTTATTTCTGTCTGCGCTCAGCAGGAGCGTTTTTCTCTTGCTTCATAACAGGGTAGGGATGAACAGAAAGCTCAGCTCTGCCTCTGCAGGGACAACCCTGCTGCCCTGGCAGCACCAACATGAGCTGTGTGCCTTCTCCTCACTCTCCAGGCCAGGGATGAGCTCCCTGGGGTGGGAACCAATTCATGAACTGCTCAGTGCATGAGCCAGAAAGCATGGAAGTTTCTTCCTTCCTCTCAACTTTAAATCAGACCTTTTCAGCCCACAGAGGCTGGTAGCTCCCCCTCCTCACAATGGGTCCCATTCTGCTCCCTGGACTTGCTTCTGTGTCCCTGCTGGAGCCAGATCAGAGACATTTGCATTGCAGAAATGCTTCATCCCCTAAGCGAGCTTCTGGGACAGAAAGAACAAGGTTTCTTGAGCAAACTAGAGACAATAAACCTCAAAATAAGTGACAGCCACCTGCGGTGTCACCTCATTGCTTACATTGCCACAGTTGCTCTGGACATTTTTATCAGCATTGCCCTCCTTCTGTTGCCTTAGTATTTTATTCAGATGCACCCACTCACCCCCGCCCCCGTCATGCCTTGGGGTGGGCAGCAACCTGCTGCCTTGGTACCCACTCCTCCGCCTCTGCCCAAAGACAAGGCTGTGACAGCAAAGACAAGGCTGTGACAGCCGCTAGGTCACCTCTGGGCATGCCTGGAGAGGGATTAAGAGGAGGAATCCCATTTTTGATGCCAAGTAGCTCAAATAAATTGTGCTGCTACAGGTTTAGAAAGAAAATATAGCCAACACCTGGGAGTTTTGCTTTGGCAGTGATGTGGGCACCCTGGGGGCAGGAGGTGTTTGTGTCTGTGGGGTGAGGACTGTTTTTAGGGCTACAATTGTTCCTTTCAATCCCACCCCAGTACTCCCAGTAAGGGGGCTGGGAAGTGCTGGCTTTGCAGAAGGCTCTGATTTTGCACAAAGATGTTCAACAGAGCCAAGCTGGTCCTGGAATGGTTAAACCCACCCAGTCCACCCACCCAACTGATCCTGGTGTTCAGCTGCAGCAGCAGGAAGGGGGTTGTAGCCCCTGCTCTTCACCACCCACCCAGCTGCCCTGCCTGCTCCTCCCAGCCAGCTGAACAAGCACCCAGTGCCGGGGGTGATGCTGTGCTGAGTGGTCCCAGGGGCAGAGGGGTGAGGGAGGAGGGAAAGGCATTGGGTGAGGGAGGTGGGGGCGAGAGATGTGGTAATGACCTTAGCCCGGGCATCTGGAGCAAGGCGGGTGGCTGGGATGAGGTGGGTGGTCTCTGATCCACACCACATCCCTGGAAAGGGCAGAGATGTCCACCCCAAACCTTCCTGTGCTGGGTAAAGTGCAAACGTCCCAGGTCTGGGATCTGGGGCTGCCAAGATTCACTCTGGCCACAAACTTTTTCTGGCTTTGCTGCAGCTCAGAACAGAGTGATCTGGCACCCAGGATCCCAAACTGCCCCACAGCCCACCTCAAAATCAGCCCCAGGAACTCCTTGTTTGGGTCCAGTCCCCAGCTGAAACACAGAAACCTGGTACACTCCGGTTCACATCTTTCCAGAGGGTTCAAGGTTGCTGGATGGCCCCTGTGGTCATATGCCAGCCCATGGGTGGTGGCAGTTCCCATGGACAGTAGGGACAGGGAGCCTCTGATGGTGGCTGCTGGGGTGGGAAGGCTCTATCTCCTGTGTAGAAGGGTCAGTACAGCACCAGGTAGCCCTGGGCACCTGCATGCCATGTGATGACCCCATGGGAACTGCTCTTTGACCCTTCCTCTCCCAGACCTTGCTCAAAGGGAAGAGGAACTGGGGGAGAGAAGAGAACAGCCCATTTTAGCCCAAGTTCCCAATGCAGAAACCCAGAGGAGATCACTACTGCCACAGGCTTCTCACAGGCAAGGACCCTCTCTGTAATAGCCCTGCAAGTCTAAAACGGGGTCCAGCACCAAGGTCCATGAGGTGCCAAGAGAACTGGGCACCCTCCTCATGTCTCCATTCCACCACACCTCCTGCCTCTGCCGTCAGCTGCTGCCCTCCATGGAAATTTGCTATTTTTCCCCTGATAACAAACCCTGCCCAGTGCTGGGTCTAACTGAAGCTCCCCTGGAGCACTTCAGCCTCCCAGCATCAATCCATCTCCCAGACTTAGTGTCACAAGTGCATCATGGAAAATAGTATTGATCCAGCAAGGTGGTGACTTAATTTGAGGGCTCTAATGAGGCAGTGATTTAACCTTATTACACAAAGGTAAGTGGAGCTGCTGGGTGCCCTGTGCCAGGGGTGGCACTTGGTTCTGCTGTTGCCCGGCACATCAGGTGGGAAGGTGCTTCCAAGGACGTGTCAGTGTTAGGGAAATGCTGGGGTTGTGGTGTCTGGAGCTGAGTTCCCACCTCATAATGGCATGTCCAGGCTCTTG
The DNA here is from genome assembly GCA_013400375.1 of Thinocorus orbignyianus. Classification (NCBI taxonomy): domain Eukaryota; kingdom Metazoa; phylum Chordata; class Aves; order Ciconiiformes; family Thinocoridae; genus Thinocorus; species Thinocorus orbignyianus. The sequence continues at coordinate 26,359 of VXBW01001202.1, forward strand.
ATCATGCCCAGAGCCGCAGCAGAGTTTAGATCCAGCACAACCCTCTGAGCTGCATCCCTCAGTATTGCTCTCTCTAGCGCTTCCCTCTGTCTCCTGGCTTCTTCCTCCCCACCCACCTCTAGGAACCCTCCTAGTGCCAAGTTAATGTACTGTCTGAAAACAGCATGTCCTGGCTTCACAAGAGGGTAGAAAATACAGGGGAGAGCACCCATTAGGAGAATTTCAAGGGCCTTCCACCAACTCACTTTACATCCCTGATGAAGTTCTTTAACTCAATTTCAGTGCATCATGCTGACGTGAACACCCCTAACTCAAATGTATTTGCTCTCCCTTCTCTGAAGTCAGGCAGCTTAGCTGTTTAGGTATCTCCTTTGGGTCTCTAGGGCTTTTGGGACACAACCATGGCAGATCTGGGGGTCCCTAAGACCAAAGCACTGTTGTAGGACGGAGCCAAGAGCCCCAGCTGTGCCCAAAAACAGCCAGGAGGGCAGCGGGGACAGCTGAAGTGCTCCTCACTTGTCAGCAGCCAGGCAGCAGGCAGTGCAAAGTGGGGAGCTACAGCCTTTACTTACCATGGGCTGGGGAACACGTCCTCTGTGGCCTGGGGCAGCTCACACTTACACCAGCAGCTCAGTTCTACAAATCATCAGGGTGATGACTTCAGCTCTGAGTCCTCTCCAGCTGACAGCAATGATTTTTCCAACCACCCTGACCACAAGTTCGCAGTATCAGTCTCTACCATGCTGAGTCCAACAGAGCCCTGATCTTTCCTGGACTCCTGAGACACCACCACCATCCTCTGTCCTCTCCAGAAGCATTTCCTCTCTTCAGCTGGAAGCAGGTGCAGGCTCCTGATAACTCTTCTTTCTGTCCACAAAGGAAATGGGGCGTGAGAACAATCCCGTAAAGGTGCCGGGTGACAGCCCTGCTCCCACTGATCTAAACCCAGGCTTGCAGATGACTCTTCCCTGCTCTCTGCCAGGCTTGGGAAAGTAAGATACTGTGAACAGAAAACAAACACTTAAATCTCCCTAAGCCAATGATCCCGTCAATGTCTCAGCACAACCTAACAATGAGGATCTGCTCCTCACAGCTGGTAGAGGCAGGACACAAGCACATGCTGGTATGACTGTCCCTGCCAGCTACAGGAGGTCTCAGCACATGGAGAGCAGGTTATTGCTCTCACCAGTCACGGCAGGTGCTGGTGTCTCTGGGATCTTGCAGAGCTCCACTGTCCTGTTATTGGTGTAACCCACCTCAGCAGCATGTGAAGACACTATCTTAATGGTCTCAGAAGCAAGTGGCTGGATGCAACACCCAGAGATTCAAACACTCTTCCCAGTTGTGTATCAGCATCTTCCTGGCTCCCCTGCTCCAGGAGATCTGGGCAGTGAATGTGGATGCCCAAGGAGAAGCATAGCAGAGACCTGGCAGCCACATGTGAAAAAAACCCCAACCCAACCCAACCCAAAAATCTTCAGCAACAAAAGAGAAAAACTCCTGGAAACTAGGAAGGAACCAGAGTGAAGGGAAGGAGGGAAAAAGCTCTCTGCCTTGTAGTCCTTCAGGCAGGTATAATCTATAATGGACCCAGAACTCCTACAAAAACTGGGCATCTTCGTCCCTTCTCACATGTGTACACAGGAAGAGTGGACCCCCAAGGAGAGGGTAAGGGAAGGATCACCTCCTCCACTCTTTCCTCCCACCCATCACCAGCTGTGGCTGGCAAGGACGAGGAGCAGGGTCAGTGGGCTTTCTCTAAAAGCAAGGACTGGAGACACCATGCTCTCGCCTGGTTAACCACCAAACCAAATCCACTTGTCTCTCTGCACATTCACCAAACAGTCACTGCTTCAGAGACACGTTCTCCCAACCAGCCTCCCCTCACCGCCTCCTGCCTGCAGAGACTCGCACGTCACTGCCTGTGGAGGAGAACCAGTGGGCTGGGGACCGAACTTTGGTCTGCGTGGGAAGCTCCCCGCACGCAGCAGCAAGGGCGAAGTTTAACAAGGATGTTCAACAGGATCCAATGGTTTAAGAAACCCCAACATTTCTCCCATAGTGCCAAAGGAATGCCAAAAGGAAAGCCAGGGGGATGCGGGGAGGGGGAGAGAGACTAGAAAAGGATAAAGAGGCTGGAGGACCATCGACCCCTGTCGCTTCTCACCCTTTGACATGCAAATCACATTTCCCTTTCAAGGAGCAATGAAAAACCTCTACATCTTGGCAGGGCTTGGAAAGACCAAACTAAGTGAGATCCATGGAATAACCACCCCCTGCAGCCAGCCTGGAACTGTACCCTGCAGCATATCACATACTCCTGCCTACGTCCCCAGCAACCCCCGTTTTAAACCCAGTCAGCACTGGGATTTCTTTGCAACCACATGAGCTGCAAATAGGTTGCTGGGAGAGAGAGATGCCAAGGGAGAAAGGTTAAACAGACATTGCACTCTGAGGGGGAGAGAAAGAAGGATCCAATTCAGCTTTGCAGTTTCTAAAACAGTCTCATTAGATCCTGAGTGAAGTGTGCGCAAGCAGTTTTGGCAAGGAGAAACAAAAGACCCGAGAGGAGCGAGAGAAAGGATGAATGAACAAAAGCCAGGAAAGCTGAACACGTTTTCAATCCCTGAAGTTCACTTGTCCTTCTTTTACTGCCCAAGCAGCTTTCTTCATGAGGCACCTTTGGGAAAGGTAGGAAATAGGGGCTAGGAGATATATCACTGGCGGTTTTCTCACTACATCCTGTTAAATAAAAAGAATGGGAGCAAGGAGGAATTCCCAAAGCAAGAAAAAATCCATCATTAATTGAGGGGCCACTGGGGGGCTGGAGCGGAGATGTCGAGCGGAATTCAATTACAGACCTGGTCAGAATCAGGCAGGAAGATGTGGCTTCTTTCACTGTGTCAATTAAAGAAGTGACTGGGAACGATGGACTTCTCTGCCCAGCCTCTGACCGGTGAGTCAAAACGTGCTTCCATCCGGCGCTGCCTGATGGCTCTGTGGCTCCCACTGGGAACATATGGGCTCACGGACAGCTCAGGAATGCCAGAAGGCATCTTTACAAGCTGGGCATCTGACAAAACCAAGCTTTGTGCCCTCTGCAGAAATTGCTGCGCTCTGCAGGAAGGTGGCATCATTAACAGTAATTAATTTGCAGGCAGTGTCCTTTTCCTTTGTGTTACCTGGGCAGAACCGAGTGCACCGCCTAGCTGTGTTACTGAGCTCAGTGCAGCACAGCACCCGTGGATTACTTGCAGGATTTGGGTATGTGATTTCTCAGGTCCCTGCTAAGCACGAAACCAGGAAAAAGATGGCCTGTGAAAAGAGACAAGGTGGAGCTAGCTTTTAATAAGTATCCGGGCACTAAAAGCATAGCATCAAATCACAGCTCCCCCCTCTTCCTGGCTGATGGAAGCAGGTACAGCTCTATTCACACTGGTTGGGTGCTGGATCAGGACCTGAAAGCTGGAGGGTGCAAGAGCAAAAAGCAGATGCCAGGGAATATCACATCTTTTCCCCTTCTCTGCCTTCCACCTTAGCCTAGATTTGGATACCTTCAATTTTTAGTCTTCCATCATTTCCCTTACAAGACCATCACACAGTTTAAGAGCCTCTAAGACATGCAGAGCTGTCCTGGTTAACCCACTTACCTTTCCTCTTCCTCCTGTGCCTTGATCTTGTCCCTCTGGTTCACCTGTAGCCTTAGAACAGGCATTGACAGAAGATAACAAACCAGCAACAACCCGCACCTCAAACAATGTGAAACTGAAGCTCATGGATGTGCCCAGGAAGGGGCTGGAAGAATTTGCTAGATGTTGTCTTAAGTGCCAGGCAGTGTACATATGGTGGGGGAAATAAGCAGGACAAACCATGGAAAAGGGAGAAAAGCAGCAAGGAAATTCCAGGCTCAGCCAGGGAGGGCTCTGAGAGCACGGGACAGAGACAAGACAGGGCCAGAGCCCTCTCTGCTGAGCATTGGCAGAGCTGTGACACATGGCTGTGTCCCCTCCCTCCGATTCCTGATGAGTACGGGAGAGCAGGAGTGTCCTTTCTTTGTAGGACCAGAGAGCTTCAAAGGAACCTCCACACCACTGCTGCTCTCTCCTCCCTCCTGGGATAACCTGCAAGTCCTCCCATTTCCAGCTGACTGCTCTCATCAAAGGAGTAACAACACTATGTTCCTACTGACACCATTTTACACTTTAAAAAGGATTTCTCTTTCTCCAGATTCCCCTTCAAGGGCTGAAAACATCCTTTTTTTCTACTGGCTCCTGCTGCTTTCCTTCTCCTTTGAAAACATTTATTTTATTGAACAGCTTCCATTGCAACACATATTTCTTTCACTTATTTCTTACCGTGCTGGATCCATCACGCCTGACTAGGTGACAGAATATTATGGGCTGTTTCAAAGCCTTCCTGGCATCCTCACACACTCCTTCCAACAGAAAGCAAGAAAATTGATGCCAGGAAGGTCCAATTCCTCTCTGCCAGCACAGTCCAAAGCACAGAACTATTAGCAATAAGGATATGAGCTGATCCTGAGCTCTCTGTGGATGAGCTGAAACCAGGAGCATCATAAAGATAAAGTTAGCAAGAATAAAGAGGTCCTATACAAGCACATATATATACATACAGCTCTTGAGTGCTCCTTTCTTGTTGGTGCTAAAAGTGGCATTGCTAGAATCTGGGGAAGGAGAGCCTCAGGAGATGGGCTAATTGATGGAATTATTGATGGCTACTAAATGGATAACTCCTAATTGATGGAAGAGGCTGAGCAGGGTGATGTGTTGTTGGAAGAACTTCTCTGGGGCCTTAGGAGGGAGAAAGACGCCAAGAACAAAGGATCTGTGCAGTGTCAGGCAGGGCCTGGGACGGGAGGAATTTCTATTTCTCATGTTCTTGGCTTATTTACAAAGATTCCCAAAACTCCTGTAGTGAACGGATGAGCAGGATGAGCAATGCTTCATTCCCAGCCCCAGAGCACAGTCCCAGCAGCCAGGGGAGAGGTTTGTTACAGTCAACAGAACCCAGAGGTGTGGGGGGAAAGGAGCTTTTCTGCTGAAGCACGAGATAACACTTCAGCTTAGGGGAGGCTGGTGGTGTGGGGACCACAGCTTGAGGTCTGTGAATTCCTCTGACCACCCCCCCGCCACCGTTGAAGTGGAAGGACAGGCTGTGGTTTTAAGTCAGAATTCCAGGAAAGAGCAAGGAGGGAAAATGCCATGTTCCTTCTACCTGGAAGATTCTGGTCTCATGCCTGAATCATTTCTCCATCCAGTAAAACACCTTCATGCTTCAAGACACTTCCAGAATCTTTCCCCGCTTCCTTGGAGCTCAGAGGGTATTCAAGGTGTCCTGGAGGTGAAAGGGAAGGTGGCCCCCAACTGAGATGGTAAGAAATGCTCTCCTGCCCCAATCAATAGGCTCATTCCTGAGGAGAGGCTCCCAAGCTGAGCAAACACCACGCGTTCAGGAGAGCTGTCAGCAGGAATGAACGGAAGGGAGAGAAGGAAGAGGCACGTGCTGTACCCGCTGGCACTGACTAAATCCTGAGGTTTTGTTTGCTTGGTCTCTCCAGGCCTCATAAAAGTCAAATGAGCATTTTAGCTCAGAGCAGAGTCTGGGGGGGAACGGACAGGGCAGTCCAACAGCGTGGGCCATCACATCCTGCATCTCCCCATCTGGGGGGCTCAAGGGAGACATTTCAAGTCCTTTGATCTTACAGGAATACTTTGATCTGGAGGTCCTTCTCCTGCAAGTTTCTTCCTCTAAGAGCACTTCAGTAAGGCCATTAAAAAGGTGGCCAAAACCTAGATGTCCCAAGAGGGTGGGGATTGTGATGAACTTAGGAAGAGCTCGGCTTGAAGCTGAGCGAGGACTGGGGACTGACAGGGAGAGGAAATCAGACTCACTGGCTCCTTCATCTCACTCTTCCCTCCCTGGATAGGACCAAAGGGATGCCCGAGATGAGGAGAGTTTCAGAGGGACAAGGCAGAGAGTACAAGACACTCCCAAAGCCATTCTTCCAGCCTGGGAACCACCATGGCAGTGGCCACAGCAGCAATTTTCCCCGTCAAGAGGAAGGGAAGGAGTGAGGAGAGCTTAGCAGGGAGGTGGAGAGGGAAATCCTATTTTACAAGGCCCCAGCCAGTCCTGCTTGTACTAAGTGACAAACCTGACAGCAGCATTTAGTGACAAAACACAAACAGTGTCTGGTGGGTACAAAACAACAGCGGGGACTCAGCGATCTCTGTCCCAGCGGGTATTTGGATGCTGAGAGACAGTTCTCAGGTAACATGTGGGGCTTTTTATTTGAAAACTGCTCCTTTTTATTATTATCTTTCCTCCCACTGCAAAGACAGGGAGAGGGAGAGTGGTTTGACAAGCTGAAAACTTTTATGGGGGAAAAAAACGAATAGGTGGGAAAAAAATGAATAAGGTTGGGGTGGGGCGGGGGGAGGGAGAAGAATTAAAAGTACAAGTCACTTTGTAAAGAAGGAAAAACAAAGTCAAAAGGCTCAGGGTTGAGTCAGTGTGCTGCAGGGCTCGTGAGGGAGAATCTCTCTTTTGGAAATCAGTAATCCAAAGGGCTCTGCGTGTGTGCGTAAAGTTATTGACTGACTGCATTACATCCACTTATCCCCCATTAAGCAGCAGGCTTCGGTCTGATCCCAAACAGCAAGGAATTAGAGTAACTCTACCCTGCGTTTCTAGAAAGGTTTCCATCTCCGAGGAATCCAAAGTGCTTCAGCAGCCCTCTGGGGAATGCAGGACTGACATCCAGGCACTCTCAGGGTGGAGGTTGGCAGCAGGACAGGCTGCTGTGTGGAGCGGTGGGAGGGAAACCCCTGAGCTTCTGTGGAAAGCTATAGGATCTCTGTCAGCAGAGTAGAAGAGGGTTGGCTTCCAAGGACACAGAATATAATTAGCCCATCTCAGAACAAGTAGCAATTCCTCCCCTGCTAAGCTTCTCCCAGTTCAGCTCCAAACAAATCATCCCTCCTCTCCGCTCTGCTGCCTCTGTCTCCGCACACGAGAACCAGACAGCTCCTAAGGTCTGGAAGGGACAAGCAGCTATAGGTCTCCATATAGTTACAGAAAAAAATGTAGTGGTAAAGATGACTTAGAAAGTTTTTGTTCCTTTCTTCCCCCACTTCAGTTTTCCACCCCCTCAGCTGCACTGATGCAACTGCTTGTGGATCTGTGGGGAAATCAGACCACAGAAATGATCTTTTTCTTTTTTTTTTTTAAATTTTAAATCCTTCTTTGTTTTTTTTTTAAGACACATTCACTTGCATCACTTCAGCAGAGCAGGTTCCTTGCAGCCCCCAGTCTCAGAGCAGTACAAAGTTTGGTGAAGAGGTGGGAAGAAGCTCCCAGGCATGAGAAAGAAAGCGAAGGGGATCCCAGGGTCTCCAGCTCCTGCCTCTTTTGAGGTTCTCTGCTACGGAGCCACCATGACACATCACCCTGCTGATCCCTGCAGCTCTGCCAAGATAGGTCCATTCAGATGTCCCTGCAGCTGGCACGGGGGGACACTTACACTTTCTTGTTTCAAAGATGCTTTGCTTTGTCTCTCTGGCTTCACTGCCATGCCCCAGCTGACATCCAGCACGGCAAAGATGCTTTGTGATAGATGCTGCTGAAACTGCTGCTTCTCATGGAGCTAAAGAAGAACTGGGCAGCTCTAAAGGCATGGGAAACTGCAGCTCCTTCCAGGGGAAACTGAGTCAACTGAAAGCTTAGGGACTGCAGGTCATCCCAGACCTCTAGGGCAGAACTGGGGAAAGACCTTGAAGGAACAGATGAAATCAGAGCATTTAACCCCTGGTGTGACAGCAGCCAGGGAGGTCCCAGCACCCACATACTTTACACCTTAGCTGCCTCCTCTCACAACACAGCTGGGAGGCTTCACTTCTGCTACAACATACAGCTGTGGTCCTCAACTACATTGCTTCTGTCCTGCATCACTCCCCAGATCCTCCAGATGGGCCGTGGGGACGATTATGTCTGGCACTTTGAAAATAGATGGTGTCCCAATGCCAAGAAGTAGAAGAGGGGCTGTCAAACTTCCCTGTACAACCCTCTGCACCTTCCAGACAGCACTTCTGAGAGGCTCCTTGTTTATGGGCTTGAGACTGGATGTGATTTAGCCAGCTTTGACAGTGGTGATCCTATTTATAGGAAGAACTCCTAATGCCTCTCATTCACTATCATATTTGGGTAAAAATAAAAAATGAAACAGAAATGACCCCTGAGTTTCTGCCTTTGGTAATGGAAATTTCAGCTGCTGACCTGGCCAGGATAGGCAGGATTGTGCCAGCTTCCTCAAGGTCACCCAGAAGTTCACATCCCAGTTCAACCTCCCCTCTTTGAAAGTCTTTCCCTTCTTGGCATTGCACTCCTGCACTATTTCAAGTCTGGATTCCCCACATTTTGGAGCCTCCCAAAAATTCAACCCCTGTTCAGCTCAGCCTATAAGGATGGGTATGTGAGGAGCTGAATGAGAGCTGTTACTGTCATAGATGACTGCTCACCACACAAATGCTTTGTTAAACACCCCTGAACACAGGTCTGGCAGAGGAACATCCAACCAACTGCCTTTATTCTGCTGTATATGCCAAAGGCTTCTGCAGAGATCTGCAAACGAGTCTTTTTTTTCCCCCTGTGTGTTTTTCTCTCATCCCAAAGGATGGCTGGCCACCCAGGTGGCCACTAGTGCTAGCTCTTTCAGAGACTTATGGTCAACTCCTGCCTCACAGGGCAGTATCCAGAACCCACCAAAGGTGCACGGCTGTGAAGAGCTGTGCCATGAGACAGCATGCGTGCAAGGCATCTCGAGCTCCAGGCGGCTAGGATGAGTCAGAGCCAGTCGCCTTTTTCCCTGCGGTGCAATTGTACCAGGCCCTGACAGCATCAGCTGGCTTTTATCACTGCTCCACATCAGAGCTGTCAGTCCTGAAGACAATGGAAGGTGTGTGGAGGGGGAGGAATTGAGCATCTCTGCGCTTCGTTGGCTTCCCAGAATGATGCCAAAGTGGCGAGCAAAGAGTTTTTTGATTAGCAGCCTGCTGCCGCAAGAGGATTAGCGAGGACGTCAGTGACTGTGGCAGCACTGAAATTAAAAAGCAATACTTCTTGAGCTTCCTCCGCTACCGTTTTGTGGGGAAGAGCTTGACTGACGGTGACAAGAGCTCTGGAGGGCACGTAGCCACTGGAAGGCTCACCCATGCTCACGGCTCCGTGGATGGGGAACGCCTGTCTTCAGATCTACTGGCTCCAGCGGGGTCTGCAAAGGATTCAAGTCACCTCCCCGGTGCAAATTCATCTTCCCCTGCACGTAACTTCTCAAACTCACGTGTTGCTGTGGCAGTGACAACAAAAGAGAAAGAAAAGAGCCTTGAAAAGCAAGGTTCAGGGCATTCAGTGAACTAAGAGAAAACCTCAAGTGAATGAAAAGATCAAATCTTGCCAGCTGAGTTCTCCACTGAGGAGGGGGGTGTTTGTGCCTCCTTCAGGCATATCACGGAGTCTCCCGTCCCCCGGGTTTGCTGGGGATATCACCCACATGGATTCTCAAACCGCCCCTCGTGTGCGTTGTCCCGTGCCTCTCCCTCGCACTCGGGGGTAGCTTCCTGTGAACACCCACGGAGTGATTCGTTCTCTCCCTGCACATCCCTGACGAGATGCCGATGGAAAGGCTGACAGCAGCTGGTGGGCAATGCCCAGGGTCTATCTGCCCGTCAGCTCTGCCTTGTTTCACTGCTTCTCAGCCAATTTCCACCTGCCTGTTGTCCCCGTCTTGCACTTATGCACTGAAGTCCCTCCAGCAAAGAAATCAGCCTTTTATTCTATTTGTAAAGCACAGAACACAAGGACTTTGATGCCATCTAGATACTATGCTTATCCTCCTAAAAGCATAGGTAGGGAAAATGTTGCAGTGGTGATTATTTTCCAGATACACAAGTTATGTTCAAGGCAGGGTAAGTGATTTGATAAAGGTCTGAGGAAATCTGTGAACCCTGTCAGAACGGGGTCTGTTGCCCTTGGATGTCAAACGAGTCCATCCTTCCCTTCAGAAGGGACTTAGAACAAGTCTGTTTCCCTCAAATGCGGAGGCATTATTTAAAATAAATTATCTTGGTGTGTGCGAGGCCGGCTACAATGGGTTTCTAAATTAAATCCTTCTAAATGGAAATGGTAAGACAGGTGTGAGAGAAGATACCTACAGGCTGGGAAGCTTAATCAGAAATGAAAGTTGCTGAATGGGCCAGAGAGTTATTTTAACAAGAACTGGGTGCTGTTGCTGCAAAACAGCAACAAAATGGCTGTTGTTTTAATGATCCCATGTAACCTGCTCTGCCTGTGTACAGGAGTAAGATGTGCTGTGTCACCATGTTCCTGTGGACTGCTGCGGGGACAGAAGTGGCCAAATGTCCTAGGGCCCTGTATGGTCCCAGCCTATGGTTTTCCATCCAGCTCCCCCAGGTAAAATGACCTGTGATGGCTGAGTAGCATTTCAAATCCACACTGTTTCTCTGGAAGTGACACATGGGGGAAAAAACACATTTAGCATCAGGACAAAAGCTCCAAAATAAGCAGAAAAAGAGGAAGCTTAAAAATTAATCAGAGCTCGAAGTGCTGTCAGGTTTCTCCTCCTCCCTCCGTGTGTGGTCACACAGCCATCACCAGTGATTAGAACTGATCGACTGACCAGGTCAGGGCAGAGAAGATGTGATAATACTGCAGTTTTCCACTAATCAGCACAGAGTAGAGAAAAATCATTGTTCCCAGCATCCTGTGCAATGACCAGGTACCACTTACACATCGTGTGCTCTGCTGGGACCAGGGTAGCTGGATGTAAGGTCTCAGGCTCAGAATACAGGTTAGACTCCCTTTGGTAGGACCATGCAGAGCCAAACCTGACCAGTTTTCAAAACATGGCGTCAGACTCTCCTAGAAGACAATTTACAGATCTCTTCCTCCACCCGCCTTCCTCTGTAGCTAGTTCCTCTTCCCTTGCAATGAAAACTTTGGATGTCTTCTCCTTTTTCTGGCTGAATCTTTCCACGGCAGTTAGCTGCCATGGTGATAGAAGTTACAGAAATTAGTAAGAAGAAGAGTCATAATTAACAATTGACTGACAGTCCCATCTGACCTGAGACAGTAGCTGAAAGCTGCCTCCCACTTCAATCTGCTTGCCACAAAACAGCCGGGAACATGAAGATTTGCTAGCCAAGGTGGTTTGGCTATTTGGCTGTGTTCCTGCAGTGGCTGTCCTCAACTGATTTGGTGCTCAGAGCATCAGTGAGGATGTGTCACCATTGCCCTCTTCTGGATTGTCAACCAGGTCTGCTCCAAAGCTTGGGAGATGTCAAGGTCTAATGACGGCAGCATGTGGTGACTCCAAGGGGACTCTTTCACAGGGGACCGCTGGTACCTCCTGGAGGTGCTTGGCACTATTTCATTCAAAGACCTGTAAGTTCTTCTGCATTTCTCCTTCCAGCATGGCGATAACACTGCAGCAGATAGTGAATTCAAATGGATGGAAAAAGTAGATAAACTTCACAGCTATATGGCTAATTTAAGATCTTTGGAATGTGCATCACTGCTAGCTAAAAGGTTGTTGGTTCAAAATCTCCTGGAGACACAGGGATTTCAGGTCCAAACGAAAGGAGATTCATGGTTAAGCTGAGGAACTCCTTGCCACAGGATTTTGAAAAGGCTAAAAAGGTATATGAACTTAGACAGACCTGGAAAAGTTTGTGGAAGAGAAATTCACTAATGGTTCCTAATTACATAAAACTTCTAACCATTTATGTAAGTTATATTTCCAAATGAAATACATATTTATGAAAGAAAATTCTTCCTGGTCCTTCTTAGGCACCCTCTTTGGGGCTCTGTCCAAGACAGGATACCGAATTAGCCCTTTGCTGACCCTGTATAAGCACACTTCTGTTGTTATGAATATGGAAAAGCACACAGATCTAATCAGGGGTCAGGTTCTCAGCTTCTGCCTCAAGGTTTTATTCAGCTTGAGGCAGGCCGGGACTCGGTAATTGCTTAGTGACACACTTGGGGCCTGGCCCACCATCAAGCTCTTGAGATCTGCTGTTTTCATAATGCACAAAATTATGCAGAAACTGTACTGTTTTATACGGGGAAGAAAATTAGCTAGGCTCAAAGAAGCACATTACTTATGGACTGAGCAAGGCATTTTTTCGCACTCAGCTGGAAAGTATTTCTCCACTTGTCTGTTTGCTGGAGTATGTGCAATATGGTAACAGAGAGCACCAAACCTGACTGACACTGGAAATTATGGGGCTGTGGTCAGCATCCAAGGACTGAAAATAGGCAGAAAATAGGAAACTGGTGAGGAGTTTCAGCAGCTTGACCCAGCTCCATAATGGACTTTAGAGTCAAGACCAGTTTTTAATCACTTCTAGCATGACCCAGCCTTCTTCTCAGGTCTGCCTCTGTTCCCTGCTGTTTGAATAATGCATCTTCCAGACACAGGAAAAATGGGAGTGGGCATCTCCCCTTTCAGCCAGCTTAGGGGAAAGGAAAGATGAGGGGAATGGTGAGCCCCTATCAGCAGGGGAAAAGTAGAGAGAATGAATGGTGAGAGAGGCAGGGGATGCATGGAGTGTCTAGGACATGGAAGGGGAATGGTGGATCCTGGAGGAATGACAACTAGTGGGGAGGGTACAGATATATCTGAGCCAAGGATATAGGTGGGAAAGGATGGCACACAGACCTCTTGGTTCAAGGAACGGATCAGAGGGATGTAGGGTGTCTCTGATATTGATCTGGCAGACTGGGATTATCCAGAAATGTACCCCTAGTCCAAACCAGTCAGTCCCAGCATGAAGCCCTAAGTCTGAACAGTGGGATAGAAGGGACAAACCCACAGCTGGGGAATATCAACATCATCTCCAATGGGTCTCTGCAAATAAAGACCCAGGCACTGTACTGCAGAGGTCAAGAGAAGAACTTGTGACATGGAGATCTTCTCTGTTGTTTTTCAAGGGTGATAAATGGGATACAGTACAAGTAGCACAAAACAGACATAAAAGATCTTCTTTAGGATCTGGATGATAGAGTACCTGGCTGATAGATCAGGGACTAAAAGTCAGGATTCCTGATCCCTGTTTAAAGTTTGGCAATTGAAAATTTACACTGGATAAAAGACACACTCTGTTCCAGTCCCTTGCTTTCCGATGAGTGTAACAGCAAAGCAGAATTCTCCATTCATGTTTGAGGAGCTCCTGGAGAGCAGAAACTCTGCAAGTGCAAAGCATTGTCTCTTCAGCATCCTGCAAGAGCACACCAGCAACATTTAACCTCCCCTCAAATCCGGTGGCAGGTCACAGCGATTGGCGGGTCTTACATGTGTGTGACTGTGAGTCACCCAGTATTACTGATCTTCATATTAATCTATTGTTGTAAATGACTTGGAGCTGCCTACAGACAATCTTTCAGAATATGGAACAATGGAGAACCTGCACATCTGAAGAAAGCCTCCTCTGCATGGCAACTTATTGCCATCGTAACCAGCATAAACAAGAGCAATTAAGACAATTTCAGAGCATCACCTCCTCCCTCTGGGGTCTTAATGAGAGCACGCTCAGAAGGGGGTTGGAGCAGAACCAAGCAAGGGCTGGGAGTTAACTTGTGTGGGAAAAGAAGGGTAGGAGAGTTTTAGATTCAGAGGTGTGCTTCCTCTCCGCCCCATAGCGTAATGGAAAGGGCAGGTAGGGGTGGAGAGATTCAATCAACTCTGTGGTAGATAGAAAAGGCTCAGAGAAGCAGAGCTTTTCTGCTGCCTCACCCTCACACCAAGTGTCAGGACCCTGCAGAAGTTTTTGCTGACATACCCAGATCACCAGAAGTAGCTAGAATAGGAGAGCACCACCAGCATCACTCAGAAGTGTAACAGGTTTCAGAGCCACAGCTCTTGGTAGAAAACAGGGTTGGATTGGATTGATGACCTTTTGGAAGCAAGGTGTTAGGGAAGAAGCTCTTCTAAAGCTTATGATTATCTGTCTCAGAAAATAAAGGCAAGCCTCAACATGGTGCTATTGGATTAGTAGATAGGTTGTTTACACATGCTCTTCAAAGCTCTGCTAATGATCTGTGAGCATTCAGATGACTGAGGGTGGCTGTGCAGTGAGGAGAGAAGGAAAATTGGGAAGGTCTCCCACGAGGAAACTGCCATGAAGTGAGAGCTTACATATTGGAGGGACTGACCTGTATAAATAGTCCAGGGAAGGGAGGGAGACAGCTCCTATCAGCTTGATGATAACATCTCTTCTTTTGGCAACCTGGCCCCTTGCAATGGAGAGGAAATGGATGGGTCTACAGAGCAGAGCCTTTGTTAAGGTTTTCATATGACCTGATATTGCAGGAACTATATGATTTTCAATTGGCTCCGCTCAGATTTAAGGCAGAAGTCAGAAACTAGGTTCCTGAATTGTCACAGTGTATAAATAGCCCTGATGGAAGCATAACAGGAGCTCAGTTAGGTTTTACCCAGTACAGCAAATGATGTGTCATGGCCTCAACTATTTTTACTAAAAAGCCATAGGATTGCATCCAGCCACTCTTGCAACAAGCTCACTAGCTTCTGTTTAAAGGGTTTGTAATCACAGCTACCCATGCTTTAGGTGGATCACAAAACTCACCTCAGAACCAAAATGGTTCTTTCCGTTCTCTGCAGAGACAGTCTTTTCCTTTTAGCTTGAAATCTGCCATCACAGATTTGATTGTCTGTTTAAAAAAAATAAAATAAAAAGAAGAGGAAGAAGAAAAGTGGCACATTAACTTGCAGAGAGAAGAGAGGAGCTAAATCTGAGACCTCTTATCTGAATCTTCTCGATGCCTAAGTGCTGGATAATTTGAATTGCTGTCTGAGCCATAAACGCTGTTTTGTTCAGATGTTGCCAACCTCAAATGGTCTTCTCCTTTCTGCTTTCCTAGCACAGCAGAACCCTGGTTCTAGGATCTCAGAAGACACAAGAAAGCTGACCTTCAGTGGAGAGAGATCCTACAGAAACTTCCTATAAGTCAGCAGGAGATAAGTGTTCTGCAAAATGAAAAACTCACTCCTTGGAGTCAAGAGCTGTCCAGAAGCAAAGTATCCCTCAGCCAAGCCACATGGACCAACTTTCCCTTAGCTAAGACTTTTGACAACCACAGTTCAAACTCTCCCCGCCAAAGGACCTCCTATCATCAAACAGGTCTTTAGGAAGGATGTGTGAAATAGTCACGTTGTTGTTAATAGCAGTTGAGGAAACTGGGGCTATCTGGTCCTCCCTGTCCTGTGCTGGTTCTGCATGCATCAGACTGGATGGGTGTGCAGAGCCAGAGTCCACCTGCAAAACCACGTATAAGTGCATGAAGAGGAATAACCATTAGTGGTTGCTGATATTCCAGACAAGACAGCTTTCCCCACGGATACCTTGTGTAGGTACTGCCTGGAGGGGAACTAGTGAGGACTCAGCAATTCTGAACATCAGCTTACATATTTAGGAACCTCATGTCAAATGCCTTCTGAAAAACGGCAAAAAGGTCATTTGACAGAGAAAAATGGGGAGATGTGAACAGCTGAATCTGTTCTCTACCACTGACTCATCAAGGGATATTAAGCAAGTCACCTTATTTCTCCATGACTCAAATGAGGCCAACAGAAAAGCAGGTACAGCATTTTCTCTAGTGCCCTGGTTCGTACCTGCTGATGTGTGTGTCTTGGTGAGATGGCTTGCACAGAGTTTTCAGTTCAGAAGAAAAGCCTGTAAAGAGATCTCAGCGTTTGTTCACCCACGCTTTATAATGTTCTGGCATCTGGAAGGGCAGAGCAGAATCATTATTGTCAGGATGATGACCACTGTTTCCCTTATTAAGATGAAATTACAAATAGGAAGTGGTAATAATTATCATTTTGGACACCGTTCTAGTGGCATCATTCTCAACACACTGTCAGGATTATGATAGCAAAGTGAATGTCATCCTACAATTCCTTTATTCACTGCAGCATAAGTGTGAACCAATAAGATCCCCGCTATCTCCTTCTCCGACATCCAGCCATGCATTTCCCAATATGGCTTGTTCCCTCTCTCTGAGGTCCATTGTAACTCTAACAAAGGCAGCCGAGCGGTATTGTTAACATCCAAATGATGGAAGGGGACATAGAAAAAAAACCTCAGCACCTCTAGAGATTAAAACAGTCATCTCGTGCTATTCCAGAGGGGAAGAGAAAAATTTCCCAGATAAAGATTTATCACCGTCTCCGTTTCCTGCTCTAAGGTGAAGTGCTGCTGCCTGTTCCAAGCTCACTGGTTTTGCTTGCTGCTCCACGCAAGGAAGAGAGAACCCACCTTTGGAAACTGCTAATCTTTTCTTGCGTGGAAAACCAAACAAATGCATTTTGTTTGGGAAAAGCTTGCGCTGGGATTCGTAATAAGCCATCGTCAACGTGACAGACCTTGTTATTGACTCGGAGCCAAATCTTGAGGTCCTTGCCTGAAGGATCAGAAGGATTTGACCTCAGGACTGTTATTAGCCTTGACATCACCAGCTCCTGACATGGGATAGTTTTCCAGTGAACTTGCTTGAGAATGTTTAGAAATGTCAAGTGGCTGAGCCACGAGGACACAAGAACGAGAAGGTGTCAGATTCGCCCAATTGAACGGGAGAATTTCAGTCCTCCCCCTCGCCCTCGTTGGCGATGGCAGCACGGCTGACAACGTATGTCAGGGTTACACCGCGTTATCAGACCTCCTCTCAGCCCAGGCATCCTTTGTCAGCACAGTCCATGTGTGAGATCCCTGCTAAGCAAGAGCAATGGGATCCCTACACAGGCTCAGGGATGCCCAACAGCAGTTTTTCAGCACTAACTGCATTGTGATGGATGGAGCTTGTACCAAACTTGTGTAAGCAGGGGATGGACACCATGTAAGACAGACAAGAAGCCTACAAATTCTGGTTGTGGTGTAGTAGCCTTGTAGCAAAAGTGGTGACACTTCACACTGACAGCTTTGAGGGTGGGGAAGGAAAAGGGCAGAGAAAACTAAAGAAGCCAGATAGCTGTAGGCACCAATGTACCACTCTTGAGGTGCTGCAATCCCCGTACATTTATTCTTACTTCATAGAAGCAAGACCTTTGTGTTTGAACACTAGTGGAAGAAAGGTTGTGTGTTAATTAAAACCTCTGGCCAAATTCTTTCTCCATGCTGGGAACAGCTACTGCACTTTACACTTAAAGAACAACTCAGCTCACCATGCTTTAAACCAAACTTTTCAACAATTTTTTCCACTTTCCGTTGTCCTCACTGTTTTTAGTGCTGCCAACTTTCCTTGGGTACATCCACAGTCTGAATTATACAGTAGATCTTACTCTGGTGCTCATGGACTCATTCTGGTTGTTGACATTAGTGAAGATCTAACAAGATTTGATCATCCCCCTGTGCTCAGCAACGGTGAGGCCCCACCTTGAGTGCTGCGTCCAGTTCTGGGCCCCTCACAATAGGAAAGACATTGAGATTCTGGAATGAGTCCAGAGAAGGGCAACATAGCTAGTGAGGGGTCTGGGGAACAAGTCTCATGAGGAGCAGCTGAGGGAGCAGGGGTTGCTTGGCCTGGAGAAAAGGAGGCTGAGGGTGAGACCTTTTTGCTCTCTCCAACTGTCTGAAAGGAGAGAGTAGTGAGGCGGTGGTCAATATCTTCTCCCGAGTAACAAGCCATAGGACAAGAGGAAATGGTCTCAAGTTGTGCCAGGGAAGTTTTAGATTGGGTATTAGGAAAAATTTCTTCACCAAAAGGATTATCAAGGATTGGAACAGGCCGCCTAGGGAGGTGGTAAAATCCCCATCCCTGGAGGTATTTAAAAGTCAGGCAGATGTGGTGCTGAGGGACACGGTTTAGTGATGGTTTTGTCAGCGTTAGATTGATGGTTGGAATCAATGACCTTAAAGGTCCCTTTCAACCTAGACAATTCTATGATTCTTAGATCTACCATTCATGCCTCCAGAAAACTTCAAGATGCCATTACCCACTCATACTCACATTGTTTCATGCAGTTAAAATCAGTTGCACTAACAAAAATTATAATGGGTCAGAATCTGTATTGATCATATATCCACCCATCTATCTTGCCATCTCTCCACAATTTCCGTAATCCTTGAGAGCACCACTTGTTAGTGTGTTGCAGGAACTCATCCAAAGTGCTTTAAGATCCCTAAATTAATCATGGACGATTCCCCTTCCATTCCATCAGGGAAAACAAAAGCTTGAAATTCAAGGGGAGGGCTGAAATCTACTCGACTGATTGGCTGGAGGATGCCTTCTCGCCCACACGTCCTGCTCGCTAACATTTCCAAATATTTTTGAGCAAGCTGAAAACAATTGTGTTGGAGGGGCAGAGGGAGCTTGCTAATACCCTATCGGTTTCACATTCTTAGGAGAGTTCCCAGCCCACCAATCTGCCGTCCTATATCAGGCAATGAGCCTTCAGCTGGAAACTTTACCCTGGCTCTACCTATTGTCCAATGTTTTCCTTCCTGCCAGACGATTGGAATCAAACCAGTTGTTAATTTTACACCTGCTGTTTGCAAATATCCCTGGGTGACCTTTCCAACAACAGCGAGCAGAGGGGATTTCTCGATGGAGAGATGCACATACAGGCACGCGGGAAGCAGATAGAAAGGGAACAGGAAGGGGCCTCCCGATGAATGACAAGGGATTAAAATAGCTCTTGCTGTGGCCATAGTGAGATATTGGGCAGCAGGAATGATGAAGCGGATGTTTAAAACAAGAGCGAAGTGTTGAGCTAAGCACAAAGGGCAAAACACTGTTATCAGATCCCTTCCTCTTTCCAGCTCTCTCCTTGTGCCCAGCTGGCTGAGCAATGCCAGCCCAAGCTTCTTACAAAAGACGAATGTTTTCCTGAGGTGCTGAAGCCAAGGCCTGGAAAACCTGAAAACTTCTTCATTTGGGAATCTGAAAGGAATATTTGCCCCATGGCCTTATTCATCTCTTCCTTACCTTGGCATAACTGACCTCAATGCCATCTCAGGAAGGTATTAATCACCCCAGGAGGGATGTGCCAGTACAGCATGAACAGGAAAAGCCATTGGCTTCACAGTCCTGAATTCTAGCTGGTCTGAGGAAGTCACAGGTGCTCAGATATCACTGTGACCAGCTTTAATACTCAGATTAGGTTAAACAGATCTAGCCCACATTAGAACTGCTGCATTAAGAGCACTCTGGTTATTAAAAATGATTTATGGAGCCGGAGATGGATCAGTGGAGAAAGTGGCCATGGGCTGTAGCCAAGTCACCTCGACATTTCCTACGGCAAGCTGGTACTTGGCTGTAGAAAGTGGAGCTAGCCTACATGTAGGAGCAGGAGATGGCACATTTCCCTCTGAGGGAATACTGAATATTGGATAAATATCTCAACACAGTGGTGGATGTCTGCTGGGTGGTAGCAGATGTTCGGGGACAGGCAAACCTGACCCTTGTGGAGGAGAAATCGCTGATGTGGGTATCAACATGATTCTGTGTGTATGCTGCTCAGTCACAGGCCTCCATCCTTCCCCACACAACAGCGATCAGTCTGCCAAGCAATCCCTCTCCCAGTGATCTCAACTCAGCATAATACACCCTTTCACCAGAGGATGGCTCTGGCTGAAGAACTGTTTCTGTTCAGAGATGATGGGGCAAATCTTGCTGTTTGCTCAGCTCCTCTGCTCTCTAACCTGGTCAAGAACAGCTCAGATGGAGAAAGCCTTCTCAGAGCTGATTCTCAGGTTCAAATCAAGCTCAAAGGGTCTGGAGTAGCCACCTCCAACTCCTGTAACTCGTCACTACAGGATGAGGGGACCCCACACTGTTCTGGATGCCATCTTGCAAGTGAGGCACTCAGTGCATCAAAAGATCAGCCCCAACGGATCTTCTGCAAAATGGGAACTCTGAGAGTTGGCCACTTCCCAAACTGAAGAACAATGTTCTGACAACCTAAACTCCCACTGCAGTTTTAATCCCAGAAGACTTTACTTGCATCTTCTCCTTATCAAATGTGGAAGACAGGACCACTTCTGCAGAAAGCCTGTCTACAAGCATCAGGGGAATAATCTCAACAGGCACATGACATGCCTCTCAGAAAAAAGGATCTCCGTGACTAATCATTTTCCTATGGTGTTCTTGCGATTCCTCCTTCTGAGTCTTTTGGGCCAGCAAGCCACCACTTTCTAAATACTCTTGGCCAGAAGCTCACTGCAATGCAGGGACAGCTGTGAACAGTATGATGCACCATTGGAAAGGGTCTGTGTGTCCTGTATCCCCAAACCCCTGGAAACCAGGGGAACAATAGCTGTTATCCCAAAAGACCAATCCCTCAGTTAAGTGAAAGCCATCTTTGAAGACCAGAGATGGCAAGATGAGCTTCTCTCTGCCGCTTCATCAACAAGCTAACAGACATCTGCATCTCTGGACTCAGTTCTGTCCTTGGCCAACCCAGTTTAGAAAAGGTTTTGTTTTTCTTGGGCTGGTTTTGTTTACAGCAGCTTGACCGAGGCAGAGAGTTCACCAACAGCTGAATGCAACCCAGGCTCTCCCAAGTGCAAGTTCTCCAGTGAAACATCTGGTTACAAGGCAAGGTCAAACGGGCCTGAAATGGGAGAGGGCCACAGACTGCCTCCACAGAGATGCAGTCAGCTGGGAAAAGAACAGGCTTTTCTGGGTATGTTTGAGCATTTGGCTGGGAAAAGGAGAGAGAAAAAGAGAGAAAGAAACAGATACTACAAAAAAGCCAGGGATCAAGAGGCTGGTTCTTTTACTGATTAAAAATTAAGACCACCCTAGTTGCCACATGAATTGCTGAGTCTTATTTAGCAGGAATTCTAGTTATTCGCAAATAGACAGAAGGTTTCTTGAAGTCCCTTATTTATACATGTTTACCAGTGTGTATATATATGAATTTCTCTATTCCCTGTTATCCTGAAATTACCTCAGATACTCATCTCAGGCAGAAGATCTTCTTTCCACTTTTTTCTTTCCATTATTTACCTCGCACAATCAGGAAGGATGAAGATCTGACTTGTAGCATGCTGTAAACCTTGATCTCCTTAGATTCCTTAGGACAAGGACCACCCCATCGCTCTGTGTTTGTACAGCACCTGGCACTGCTGGTGCCCAAGTCAATGTTGACACAAATAACAACATTATTTGTGAACTGGCACAAAAGCTGCTGAGAACCAAAGAAACCATTCAGGATGCCTAAAGAATGAACCCTTCCACACAGCCCCAAGGAATGTTAGCAGCCATATAACATTTAGGATTTCCTTGTTTTTAAAACATAGCCTCATTCCTCAGAATAAGAATCAGGAAAAACCTCATGTGAATCAATGACCAACTAAGCACACAGAACACCTACCAAGAGAGAAAGTTTATTGTGGAGATACAGCAGGAACTGTTTGGTGAACTGAGATTGATTCAGGGACTACAAAAAAAAAAAAAAAGTGGAAAAGACTAAATTCACATTATGGTGTTTCTATGGCAGAAGTTGACCAGCCATAATAACACTAATCCTTAGTACATCATTTTCAGCCAGAAACAAGTGAAGAATAATTGTCTGAGCATGGGATCAAGCATTTTTCTGAGCTCTGATGCTTCCTCCTTTAGGGACCTTTGCTAAATCTCTCAACTTTTTTGTGCTTGAGCATCCTTCTCTAAAAGGATAAGGACAATAGCAGTCACTCACCTACTTCACCGGGTAATGAATGATTCAGATAGCTCTCATCGACCTCTTCCAGTCCTATACACAACATCCGATGTGTCATGCAGCAGTTCGCATCAGCCAGAAAGCTATCGTCTCTTAATGGGACTGAGTTTCAAAGGTGATGGACAGGGCACAGCCTGTGGAAGGACCTGGCCTCTGAAACTTTTTCCTCTGGCATCTCCGTCCAAGCTGGGACTGGTTTGCAGAAGGATCCAGTTTCCTGTGGAGGGAAGTACAGAGGGAGGGGGGACAGCTTTGTGCTGTGTGACTGCCATTGCACTGGGTCATGCTGGAATCCGGACGTCAGGGGCAGAAGCATCTTTTGAGACACAGCACATCAGCTGCTGCCTTCATGCACCAGAAATAAAGGGCTCCAAATCCGAACCTGGAAGCCAACCAAAATACCAGAAGACTGCCATGGTTCACATGTGCATAATCTGATGCCTAATTTGCATGCACCGCTTGTGTATCTTAATCCCAGCTTTCCAGAGGATGCTATCCCATCAGCAGATGGACTACATCTGCCCAAATAAAAGCCACAGTTTCACCCTCCTCAGATTTTTCCCACCAAACTGCTGGATGCAGCTGTTAATCAGGCCCCTGCTTTATGCAGCCTTTGGTCTGAATGCAGAGATTTTCTTTCACAAGCTCGTTACCATTTCAGCCACCCTTCAAGCTGCCTGGACACAAGCAAGCTCTGACCTGGAGTTAGTGTGCTCCAACGAACACAATCAGCACTTCCGAGCACATAGTACTGGCCAGTGTTTGCCTGGCTTGGAGCACAGACACTGTGCAAAAACCCACACAGACCAGTTATTCATAACAATCTATAAAGGGCACATCTGGAGTGGGACTTCACTCAGACATTTGGGAGTACAAATGCAGGCCATTGCTTACTTGAACACAAACCTCACTTTGGAAAACTTCTTTGCAAAAAGCCAACCACGAGACTTTGCAATTTTCCACATCCTGTAGGTAGGATCCAAAGAAAAGAGATGTTTTCTCTGACCCACTGGTATCTGCAAATAGTATCGGAGGGGTAAAATGTGACTTGGTACTGTGCTTTTCCAAGGCAGGCTGGGGAACAACCCAAGAAACATATTTCATTCCCTAAAGGTAAACAATAACAAGAACACAGAGAGTCACACCATTATTCCTCAATTAGTGCCTCCCAATACTGAGCCAGCGGTATTAGAAAAAGGTGTATTTGCAAACTTGCAGGCTTAAATTTACTATGATAAATTCAATAATTGAAGGGTAGGTAAACCCAATTTAAGGCACTAAGTGTGCACTTGTTGGAACCCATTGTGAAGTTGGGCTTGAGAAGCAGCAAAGAAAAATGTTCATTCATCTTCAGCCCTTTCTCTTATGTCTTTTCTCTCACGATGGGGAAGAGTCCTTCTAGAAAATCTCACCTTATATTTTTTAGTTGCAATAAAACAACCTTCCAGCTGACTACCTCAAACCTACCCCAAACCCACCCCAAATCTACCCCAAACCTGTGAGGGCACTAAGAGAAGAGTTTTGTCATAACATAAAGGGTCAAATAGTTCCCCTCTTCCTCTACACCTCCATCACCTCCCTGTACTAGGGGTTTAAGGATGCTGACTGAAAGCATCCACTGTGGCTGCGTTGCTGCCTGAGCACCATGAGTGCAAGCTCAGTTCCACTTCCATAGGCCAGGACCACCCTCCTGGATCGCCAACCCTTAGATTGCACCAGGCAAAATCCCGAAAGAGGTAAACAGTCCTTAAAGGCTGTTTCCTCTCTAGCTATTCACAGCAGGGATAAGCAAGGCCTCATCTATAATCACCTAAAAACATCACATGATTCATGCGCTCGCAGTACAACAGCTGAGCACGCTGCAGGATACACAGCAACATACATTGGTGATGCACCATTACACACTTCCCCATCGCAAGCCCCGTTGAAATGCTGCCATCAAATTATTTCAACTGATCAAAGTAGGGGAAAAAAATAGAATATTAAAGCCCCAGATAACAAATTAATAAGAATAAAAGCATGTAGGTGAGAATTAAGAAGGCATTAACATTCTGGTGGCATCTGCTGCCTAAATTAAACTACATGGAAAAAAAAAAAAATGAGTTCAGCTGACGCTCAGGATCAGGACAAATAGTTCTCAAATGGAAATTACAGTTTTGAAAATTATGCACCAAAAAAGGATCCAATTTAGGACATTTCTGATTTGCGAAGTTCTTTCTCCAGGTGGGGATCTCAGGCTTGACTGAAGGGCTGGCAACATGATTGGCAAGATGCTGGAGTTGTTCAGTTCCTGCATCCCACAAACTGCTCCGTAGTCCAGCCTTGTCACCTCTCTGGTCCGCAGGGGCTCAGTCCCCTTTTGGAATGGGACCATATGGGTATGGTCTGTAAAGTGTGTTTCATTCAGGCAGACAGGAACATGGAAAAGGAGGAGGAATTAGGCCTGGATTTTCAAAGGAGTTCAGTGTTAAATTATGTGGATAACTGCATCTGTAATTTACATGAGCAGTTACTGTGACAACTAATAGCGAATGTCATAAGTAGCCAGTTGAGCATGTAATGACCTGCGTTATATGCACCATCATGTCTCTTTGGCACACCAAATTAGGTGTGCATACACATTTTGCATGCCCCAAAGGACTTCTACCTCAGCAAAGAGCCTTAATTTCACAGCACAAGCCTGATCTCAGCAGCCTAGCACAGCACAGACAGTTTATGCAATGCAAAGAGCTGGCACAAACTCCATGGCCCAGGTCGGAATGGATCCTCAGACAGCTAATTAATTTTTACTGCTCCTTTGTGAACTGTAAATTACCCTTCATTTCCTAGATTTCTGTCCCATTTTTTCGCCTGCCTTTCTCTAGTGAAGCAGTAAAAAGGGAAAAGTGCCAATAATGGGCTCTCGTTGTGATAAAAGCAGCCACGACTCACTCGCACTTTGAACAATGCTCTGCTTATGACCAGAATACAAAGGCAATTGGGTTTCAAGAAACTGTCCAGAGATAATGACTTTTCCTGGAGATGGGAGGATACGAGGAATATTTTGAAAACAGAGGGGCCAGGGGGAGCGTCTGGTTTAGCAGGACAAACACAACCAAGTTCCTCTCTTGCAAAAGGTTAAAAACAAGATTAATAATCTTCACTTAGAGACCAAGTTCATCAGTATTGCCTGCACAAGAGCAAAGGGAAACTGCTTACCATGCTGAACTGCTAACAGCCTCCCCTTCTCACTTCGACAGGAAAGAAGAGCCTCTCTCTCTCTCTCGGAGAAAGAGTGACCTTCAGACCACACACACACACCCCAGAGCCTTTAGAAAGCAGCCCCTGAGCAAATGGTGCAGGAGAGAGGATGGGAGGCTTTTTTTCAGTACTGCCATGATCCTGTTCAGAGGCATATGCCCAATCCAGAGAGCAACACTCCACCAAGAAAAGATCTACTAGAATATACAAACCTAAGACATGGTTCCAGTGGATGTTCCTTACTGATGCCACCGTTATCCAAACCTGTTACCTTCAGCCACACACCCATCAGAGGCAGAGGTAGCTGTAGGGAAGAGATCACAACACACCTGAGATGACCTTTGCCCAGGCTCTGCTGAAATTCAGGGCAGCTTCAGCGTGATGAGAAGCACTTCACCCTTGTGTCAGGACACCAGCATTTGCATTAAATCTGGGAATAACAAAGAGGTATTACTGGAATTTTCCTGCGGTTGCATCTACCAAATGCCCCTTGAAAGGCCATGGCCACAAGAACACAGGGAAGATCTCCAGGTCCATGCTGTTGGGATGCTGCAGGAATGAGAACACAGCATTGCTGGGGTGCGTTTACAGGGCCTTCAGCATATTGGATACTTACATTGCAAAACACCACATTCCTCAGCTCTGACGGAGCCTTTTTTATCTCAACTGCAGATTCCTGAGTCAAAATCGCTGCCAGATGACTGTGCACAGCGAGTTAATGGCCACAAAACCTGAGCTTCTCTTGCCTCAAGTCATTTACCCATAGCATCAATGACGTTATCATGTTCAGCCCATATTTACTACAGCTACAAACTGATTCAGAGAAACCTGGAGTACAGGATTAATCATTACTCTTGGGATGTTGAAAATGGATACCAGAACGGACTTCCAAATTAGGTAGCTAAAAGTCCTGCATCTCCCAGGAGAGCCCCATTACATCTCCCTACTCGTTCTAATGGAATCTATAGTATGTGAGTGCGGCTTTGCCTCCCACAATTTCTCGCTGCATAATTAGCCCCAGCTCAGATTGCTGCTTTCTGTAATGGCTGGAGAACCACTTTCTTCAGGCTACTGAGATGTAAAGAGGAAATGTTTATTGCAAAATGCAAGTCAACCACAGCCAGTGGGTCTGGGCCATGGTGGAGGGATACAGAAATGGCTGCTGCTTTTTTTTTTTTTTTTAATTTTCCTCAGAAATAGAACTCACTAAAAATAGCAGTTCCTCAGGAACAAGACTGCCTGAAAATAGCTGTTTCTCAGGAGCAGGGCTGGCTGCTTCTGAAAGAAGTAGCTATTAATGTATAATTGTCCCTGAGGCTGGTTTCTGAGAAAATGCTGTACATACAGAGGGCTGCGAAGACATATGTTCACAGGCAGGAAACATAGGCACCCCTCTCCTGCCACAGGTCCTGTAAACTCCAACAGCATTTGGTTCACTCCTCTTAAGGCAGAGTTAGATCCATCACAGCACTTTCCTCCGTAGTACAAAGCAGAGCTCTGGGATGCTCTTATTATCTAGACCAGTAAATGACAAAGTCTCCACCAGCTCTACACTGGTTCTTCTCCCAGGATTAAGAAAGCCTTAAAAGCCAGAGCCAGCTCTGAAACCCCAGCACTGTCTTTCCACAGAAGGTCCAAGAACTTTGTTCAATTGCAGGTTGTGCAATCTACTTCCAATTTCCTGCTCTACTCAGCACTTAGAGTTTTCTCACGCAGATGCTACAGGGCAATAAATCTTCTGAAGAATGGCCCTACATTTCTCCCACTATGGTGTTGCTGTATAATGAGGAAAGACAAATTGCTTGTGAGATTGGTTGATTGCTTGGTTATTCCCTAAAATGTCTTGCTCATCCCTCTCGTATCACCATGGGTTCAACAGCTCATTTCTTGTGTCTTCTTTTTCCTTCCCAGCACAGCCAGCCAATATCTGCACAGATGCCATTCTCCTCCTCTTAAGGAAAATTCCAGTTGACCATAAGAAGCAGAAATTATAAAAGGTCCAGAAAAGGCAAATCTTGCAAAGTGGCAGTTTTAAGGAAATGGTCATGCAGATGCAGTTCAAGGGGATCTGACTATTTGCTGCCACTGTTCTAATCCCACACCACCACTGCCAGGAACCACAGCAGCCTCTGCTGAGAGCATCCTTGCATCCCAAAGGCTGGGTAGGACTGCTCTGTATCATCACGGGATGGAAATCTCTAGACTGCTTCTTCCAGGATCTGCTTTAAGTGCTTCTTCAAGTCATATCTCTCCTCTGTTCACTGGTGATGTGATGCTTCAGCATTCTGATATCAGCAGAAGCAGCTTTCTGGAGGAAGAGTAAGGCTCAAGTTCTAGCCACCGATTAGCCCAAGGCAGTTCTTTTAGCTCAAGAAATTGCTCTCTTCTTTTTTTTTTTTTTTTTTCCCTGACCAAATTCCAGCAAAGGAAATGGTGCTCTGCTTGCAATTACAGCAGGCTGCAATTTTCATTACGGAAACTACCTTTATTTCTGTGGGTAGGCTTACATTGCAGCGTACAACAAAGACAGACATTCCCAGATTTCATTTTAACCTCTTTTGCTTAGGAGGGAATAGCAGAGGAGCTGCAGCCAGGCTGTTTTGACATACCCACAGCTGTGGGAAACCTGTAAAACACAAAATATATGGTGCCAAAACTCTGGTGCCTGACACAGCCAGGTAAAACTAGAGCAGGTACCCACAGCCCTGCCAAACAGCCATGACATTCAGCCACCCCGTTCACTAATCTTTCCCTTCCCTATTGCTAACTAACTGGTGTTGTTATATAATCTAAACTGCGGGCATAAAGGGAAAGATCTACCAAATAAAGATATATATATACATATACTCGCTGTCTTTTTATTTTGTTAAAGTTTTGAAAAATGCCTTGGGACTCTCAAATCAAATAGCCCATGAAAGACAGAGTGCCTGGCAACATTTGCCTTTGATAGCAGCAGGGTGAGGATTTTTTGCAGCTCAGATCGGTTTGATTAAACAAGCGTTTTGTTGCAGCCATCATACAGTGCTCATTAAAAAATACTCTACATTTGTGTAGCATTTATCATCCGAGAATCTCATCATGTTTTACAAAATGTAATTAATTAAACTTTACAACTCCCCTTGGAGAGGGATAAGGAAAATGGAGAGTTGCTTTAATCCATCACTGAATTGCAGCAGACTCTGGGTTAGAGGAAAGCAGCTGTTCAACAGCACACAGCAGCACCAGGATGAGGAGATCTTCAGGCAAAGTCACCCAGGGAATATTCCACCCACCTTGCGTTCCCCTGAACTGCGCACTTCCACTATGGGTTAAATCCCAAATCCTGCAGATAAGAGGATGATTTTTCTCCCCAACTCCACACCTCGGGTTTATATCTGAGGCACCTGGCAGTATAATATTCCATCTATGGAATCCCCAGCACTGCTACAGACCAGGGAGAGCCACAACCCCTGACCAGAAGCAAGGGAGGCAGAAGATAGAAAGCCCTACAGCCACAAATTGCATCTCACAGTGCTGGAATGCCGTGCAAGCTGGTGCTTAAAGTGGAGGGAGGGTAAAGTCCCCTTAATCCCTTGCTTACTTTCCTCTCCCCTCCCCATCAGTAAATCCACACCTGTTAAAGGTCACCCTGAAATGAAATACATTTGAATACTCCCCACTGCAGCTTAGCTCCCCCATCCCAGTCCCCTGCAGTCCTTCCCAGTTCCTGCTGCAGAGCAGGAGAGGGAAGAGGGGTCCCCATGTGCCCTGCTTGAATGTCAGCATTGCGTGGCTGAAATCCCACCCGACTCTTAGCTGATCTTTAGAGAGGAATCTCTTTCTCACCCTGGCTTTAAGCTCCTTTCTTGCCGAGTGTATAGGATAACACAGCCACTGGGCAAGCCTGATTAGACAGATCTGTTATACCACTTTCACTATCTTGCAGAAAGCTGGAATTTGATCTAGTGCAAGTTTGGGAGGGGGTGCAAAACATCACAAGTTGGTGCATGAAGTATGACAACAAAAAGAGATACGTGTGAGGAGAGAATGATGCAAAGAAACACACGTGCATCCACCAAGAAACACTCAAGAAATGGAGAACAAATGGAGGAGCCAGTATCTTACCAACTTGCTCACCAACAAATCAAACACAGCCGTGAATCCTGCTCCGTTGACTGCAGCTACGGACCAGAGAAAGAGTCATGGTCTCACCCTCTGCTGTGCAATTACCAAACTGAAAGGCCTGGGCTACAGATGTTGTGAGAGACAATTTGCTGGGGGCAGGAGGGAGGGCACTGAACTGTGGTTCTTCCACTGCAGCCCTACAAAACTCCCGATTCCTCTGTCTTCTAAGAAGATGCTTGGCTCAGCCACTGGTAAAAAAATAAATGAGGTCTAAATGAAACAGTAATGCTTCTTGGCTCCTAAGCACTTAACTTCAGTCTGATGTCTTCTCACTATCAGAGTTTTAAGTGACTGCAGCCATCAGGAAGAAAGAAAAACCCTGGGACACAAGCCACGCCAGAAACATTTAATGGGGAGTTGCACTGGGTTGAACAGGGGACTGGCTGCATTCTGAGATCTGCAGAAAGCATCAATGGCCACCTCCATGGGGAAGTGGTAACATCCCAAACCCACCAGTGCCTTTGGTCTGAAAAAGACTCAAGTCATCAACCGAGCTTTGTCAAGATAGAAGGCAGCAGAGGGAGAATAGCCATTGAGTGCTTCAGCTGGGCAGGTCAGCTGATAGAAGATTGCAACACAAGGCTATGAAAGTGCTGAGTATTTTCATCAGGTGTAAATGTGGGGAGAGAGAAAAAGTAGGAGGATTGTGTTGGAGGAACTGACAGTGGATTCAGAGGTGGCAACAAGGTGATTTTTTTAAGCCTCTGTCACACTAATTAAGTCTCCAAACCCTCCCCCAATAATATGAGAACTGTTTGTACAACCCTCCTGTTGTACCCAACTCTCACTTAGCCAAACAACATGTTGATAAGATGGGATTCATCACACCCATCTTCCCCACACTCATGAACGCAGATCTGCTTGCACAGGTGGAAGATGCATTCGGTCCTGCCCCTCTGTGTTGATACCACAATGGTTTTCCCAGTGAGTAAATGTCTTTCCTCTTTTTAGCATGAAGAAGCTGGTCTTTACTGGTCCCTGGTTTTATTTCATGTTTGTCTCCGGCACGCAGGCAGTCTCAGGTACAGCTGTCGCTGCAGCAGACTTATCTTAGTGAATCTGCTTGGGTTTTGCAAGTGTTTTAATTAACGTAAATTATTTTCCTACACTTTACTACTGATAGCATGTAATTATCTCCCCACAGGTATATATTTAGCTAACCAGCAGGCTGATCAAAGACCTACAAAATAAGGTACTTTTGCAGCTGACACTAGATGCAAGCAAAGGCCAGCGGGATGGGACCAAAGGAGGAGGGAAGAATTCTCTCTCCCCAGTCCTACACACAGGGCTCAAATTTTTCCACTTGAAAAGATAATCATAACATTTACTTACACATTTTATCAGAGGAGCATGAAGATGCATCGATACCCAAGTGCTGTGAAGGAGAAAAGAACTGTGCACATGCTAAACTATTAATCACTGGTAAGAGATCTCCTCTGTATAGTGTTTTGAGGTTGACTAAGGAAAATGGCTCTTTAATAACTCAGAGCAAGCAATCCGCTTGCAATCATAGGTTAATTCTCTCAACTGCTTTTGCTGGGTCAATCCCTAGGTATTATTATCTATGCAAGGCAATTCACCATTTTCCTGAGGAAGTCTGGCCATGGAAGAGGTTCCAAACTCCACACCCTTTCTCATCCTATTCAACTCACGCGTCTGGTCTCCACCACAAGCACATCTTTAGATGAATGAGGTTGAGACCTCCGCCTGCTCTCACCACATCAAACTGCTCATGCAATTAAAAGATAGCAGATTGGATCAAGCTATCTGGGACCATAACTTTTCTCCAAATTACCAGTTGATAAAGCACACATCTCTCTGGAAGTGCTGGTAGCCCATGGTTTCTCTTTCTCCTTGATGGCTGCAGCCGTTTAACCTGTGCTGGTGGGAAGACGTCAGATTGAAACAAGTATTTAGGAGCCAAGAAGCATCCGATGCCAAACCGCATGTTTCAGAACCGTATCTGTCCACTTGTGTAGGTTTGACCCTTTATTAAAAGCACTGGATGCTTTGTCATCAGTTTCAGTGGGTGCAGGATCAGTTGGGTAAATCCTCATCTCGTGACCTTCCTGAAGGCCACTCTGTGCTACTTTGCACACCTATGGACACCGCATCTGCCTGTTACTACAGCACCACTGGGTACCAGTCCTGGCTGAGACCCTGAGTTTTCCAAAGGTGGCACAGAGAACAGAAAAAATGTCCCCAGCCTCCAAGATCTTACAGGCTGAGGGAGGTGGTGCTCGACTTTTTACTTCTTTTCAGCAACTTTAATGAAGAGCACTACTCAACTTTTCAGGCCACAACCGAATTTTTGGTCTGAAAGCTGCAATATTATGTGTCACGACCAGAAAAAGGAAACCTCTTTCATATCTATTGACGTCTTTTGCTGGGTTTTTTGAATGATGTACTCCCTATTATTTCCATGCCATTACTTATAAACTTCACAGTATTTTCTAGAGGGGTCTTCAGTAAGATGAAAACCTTGAGGCAACACTCCATTAGGCTTTTATTTTTATAGGTTGGGTTAAATCTTCTTGAAACGGGTAGGTTTAACCATGTTCCTTTATTTAGGGCAGCTGAAGGAGACATTAAATCTATTTCCACCCACAATGCAAGATTGCTCAAGTACCTGAAGGCTCTGGGAGGACAGTTTTGGGCAGGATATTAAAAGGAAAGAAGGTTATGTGTGGATGGACAATACGGTTCAAAGGGAGGAGGAGACAGAGAGCATATTGAGATAGAGAGCAGGGAACGGAAACTTCAAACAGCCTGAACAATCATTGATATAAAACCTGGACTGAATACAGAAACAGGGATTTGGGGTCACATTGCTGCCTGGAGCAGGTCTGGAGCTATAAACAAGGAGACTGGCTCTCAACTGCGTGCTTGCTTCTGTGTTCAGGAAAGGAAGGCTGTGAACATTCTTGTAAGCAAACAGAAATACATCAGAAATACCTTTCTTCATCACTCCTCCTCCCATCTGGATCAACCAACAGGGCCCTGATTTTTGGCCAGCACCTCGGGTCAAAGGGAGGAAACGTGTGCTGCAAAACCTCCCACACATCTGTCCCGTTTAACTCTTTCTGCGTGGGTCAGGATTAAGACGGCACAAAGACAACAGTACTGTTCCTCTCCTGCTCTACCAGCGTGGGAAGTTCAGCCCCGGGTTTGGGTCACCATTATCTCTAATGGCATTGGAGATGGATCCTTGTTATGGACTTCCATTTCAACTCTAACAAACCAAATTCCCCCAGACCTTGCTATTAGCGGTTTGAGCAACTCTTTGTGTTCTTCTGCTCTGCAGGGAACTCCTTAAAATGAGGCGCCCGCCATTGGCTTTTTTTCCTGCAGGTGAATTAATCTGCCTGGCATGAGTAATCCTATCTAAAACAATAGGTTGCCTTGAAAGAATGAGGGAAGCGAGGTCAAAGCATGCTTTTATGCAAGTACTGTAAAAGACCACATAGTAGTTCATCAGGGGACACTTGAGCAATAAAATGACAGTTACCGGTAAAGTCAAATAATAAAATAAAGACTAATTAAATAAAGGGATTTTTAACCCATTTAGCAAGGACTAAATTTGGAGCCCTTTCTTCAAGTGATCAGGAACACTATACTTTCCAAATCCTACCTTCTGTTCGTAAGTGACAGAAAAAAATATGCAGTGATCTATTCCTGCTGCTTTTATTTTATGTTATGGGACAGCACTACTCAATGTAAATAAATTAATTTCAGTAAAATAGTGGGTGAAGCCAGACATGTAGACCAGCCTCTGAATAAGATGCGGTACAGAGTCCGGTGCCTCTACTCATGTAATACCAGGTAACACAAACCCTACAGGTAACACAAACCCTACAGGTTATAATTGAAGAATCCTGCAGTGGCAGGAAGAAGGTATGTGGAATAAGACTCTGTAATCTAAGAGAAGTAAAAGCTGCAGAGATCAGTGTTTAAGCAGGAGCCCTATGGGCCCCCTTCAGCGTCCTTAATTTAGTCTTCGTTGTCTCTGATCTGTTCTAACAGTCCTCTGCGGGATGGAAATTTAATATCTGGAAAATCTGGGGTCCTCACTGACCTGTCAGAAACAGTTGGTGGATGGCTGCTCCCTGTTTACTGCTGTATCACTTTGCTTTCCACATTCAGCACAACAAACAACAACAAAACATGACACTATTTTATGAACCTGAACGGTACGATTTAAAACCTCTAGAGGTCGGGCTAATGGAGAACGTCTTTCCAGCAGCTGCATTCTGCTGAGTGCGGGTGACACCTGCTGGGTCCTCTTGACCATAGCCCACCCTCGTCCCGCCATGGCGTTTTGCATGCCCAGGGTGATCTTTCTGGGTGCTGGAGTGCACTAAATCCTCCAGAAAGACACTTCGGAACATGAAATAAATCTGGGTGGCTCCTCCCTATAGCAGGAAGGCAAAAGTTGTCTTTATCTGCACATTACCTCTTCCACCATTCTGGCTATGCAGGTTTGCTTCCACCATATGTCGAGGACCAGCTTCTCCTTTTGCCTTTGACATCCTTCCAGAGGAGCTGTAGTAAAATGCAGCTTATTCCCACAGGGAAAAGTCCTGAAGGGGCACTGAAATGGGAGCACGTGGTATGTTACTTATCTGTCATCTAATCACTGTGAAAAAATGCAGTCTAACTTTCTTATTCTCACCTTGAAGCCACCAAAGATGACTGCGGGAGAGGCCAGCTGATCCCTGGAAGAGATCTGAGAAGTCCTCACTTCTTACATTACGATATATATGCAATTTACATGGATGTCACAGTAAATGCTGTCTATGAGTGCACATTTACAGCAACTTCTTCAGAACACACTGGAAAAGGTCCATTTGTCAGATACCAGCAGCCCCCAAAAGGCTGATGATGAAGTTTTATGACGACACTGATAAAAGAGTTGTGATTTTTTTTTTTTTCTCTGTTAATTTCTCATGACCTGTAGACTCGGCAAACGCCGGCACCCAACGCCCTGAAATGTAGAGGGGAGACAGTACAGGGTGCTGGCCTGTCGTGGGTCTTTGGAGGACACCATATATGAGACACTGGCGTCCCTTGAAGAGGGTCCTGGCAACTGAGGAGACTTGCTGGGGTGCAGGACAGGACAAGGGGTAACGGTTTTAAATTGGAAGAGGGGAGATTTAAATTAGATATCAGGAAGAAATTCTTTGCTGTGAGGGTGGTGAGGCACTGGAACAGGTTGCCCACAGAAGCTGTGGCTGCCCGATCCCTGGGAGGGGTTCAAGGCCAGGCTGGATGGGGCTTGGAGCAACCTGCTCTAGTGGGAGGTGTCCCTGCCCAGGGCAGGGGGGCCGGAACTGGATGATCTTTTAAGGTCCCTTCCAACTCTGACCATTCTATGATTCTACGATTCTATTACATGAGGGCCAACACCTCCTCAGAGGCTGAAGAGGGGAGAAAAGGGGCGGCCCGACCCGCCCAACATGGCGCCGGCCCTTCAACACCCGCCCCAACATCCGGGCTCCTGCCTGACCTTCTTCCCACGAGCCTCAGCGGCGCGGCCCGTCCCGTCCCTTCCCGCCTTCCCCCGCGGCGGCAGCAGCAAGATGGCGCAGCCGCCGGGTGAGTGGGGCCGGACGCCAAGGTGACCGCGGCTCCCCCCTTTCCTTCCCCCTCCTTCCATCCCTGCTGACCGGGCACTGTCTGCTTCTCTCTCCCTCTCTCTGTGCCGCAGTTCCCCTCAAGGACATGAAGCTGCTGGACGTGAAGCTGGGCCAGCTGCCCAGCTGGCTGGCCCTGAGGGACTTCACCCCCGGCGGCATCCTGGGGGCCATGAGGAGAGGTGAGGGGGGCTGAGGGGGAGGGTGGAGACTGGGCTGGAGGGGGTGAATCCCCTCTCCTGAGGGAGAGGGACAGATGCACAAGGACATGGACATCTGGAGCAGGTCCAGGGGAGGCCATGAAGATGATCCGAGGGCTGGGGCAACTCTGCTGTGAGGACAGGCTGAGAGAGGTGGGGCGGGGGGTGTCAGCCTGGGGAAGAGAAGAGAGACCTTACAGTCCCTTCCTGTCCCTAGAAGGGCTACAGGAAAGCTAGGGAGGGGACTTCCTACAAGGGAATGTATAAGATGACAAGGGGAAATGTCTTCAAGATGGAAGAGGGGAGATTTAGATTACTTATCAGGAAGAAATTTTTTACTCTGAGGTTGGTGAGGTGCTGAAACAGGTTTCCCAGAGAAGCTGTGGCTGCCCCATCCCTGGAGGGGTTCAAGGCCAGGCTGGAGGGGGCTTGGAGGAACCTGGTCTGGTGGGAGGTGTCCCTGCCCAGGGCAGGGGGGTTGGAACTGGATGATCTTCAAGGTCCCTTCCAATCCAAACCGTTCTGTGATTTTATGAGTGCATGAGCATCTCTGGCTGTGGCAGGGAGGGCAGGGCTGCTTCAAGGTGAATTTTGCTTTCCCAGAACAATGCCACTTGTATCATCCTGTTCTGCCATCTGTAAACGTGTTTCTCACATTGGCTTTCCTCTCCAGAGGTTTGCTTTCAATAGTCCTTCTTGTATAAAGAGGAAATTTGGTGACCTTACTCCTGAGCCTATTTGCTGAAAATGTTCAGGTTTCCCAACATCACAAGTAAATTAAAAGAATGCAATTGATCCCTAAAGGTGATAGGAAAGGATAGAGGCTTGGCAAATGTTCTGATAGATGCCTTTTGCTATAGATACAGATAAGGCATTCGGGTAGATTTAAGCACTAAATATCAAATGCAAATGTCTATATAATGTATACAAAAGAAATGGGTAATTCCAAAGCAGCTTGAGGTCATGAAAGCCACAATGTTTAGGGAGAAATTATATGTAGTTTTGGGTTTTTTTGAAAGGCTTAGTACTATCAAGGTGACCTTGCTGAACTAAGACACAAGCTGCCTTCTCTCAGACTTGCTGCCGAGCCCCTCAGATGTTTCATTAGAAACAATCTCAAGTTCTGTGAAAGCAGGCTGCTGCTTTCTGACACAGAAAAATACACAGCTCACATGGCTTTTACAAAAACAACTTTTCTCCTACACAGGTTATGACAGATATTACAATAAGTACATCAATGTCAGGAAAGGGGGCCTGGGTGGGATCTCCATGGTGCTCGCTGGTTACGTTGTCCTCAGCTACATCTGGAGCTACAGTCACCTGAGTAAGTAAAAGTTGTAACGCAGGTGTAACGCAGCTTGGGAGATTGCTTGGAGCCATAGAAACAGTTAATCTGCTGCTGCTTTTAGAAATAAAATGAAAGACTGTGCTTACCATTGCTGCTTGAATCCAAAACTGTGGGCAAGTGAACTTCTTTTAGCCACAGAGAACCTGGATGCTTTTAGTAAGTTATCAGATGGCCGATACTTGCTTGGTGATGTCCTCTCCTATAAGGACAGGCTGAGANAAACTTGGATCTCACTGCCTGTCTGACCTGACAGTACTTAGAAACTACATACTCAAATTCCTTTTAGAATGCCTCCTTGCCTGCAGTTTCAGGTGTGGCATTTTTTTTCTTGTGACTTTGGTGACATTAACTTGCTTTGCTTTGAATGACACAGAGCACGACCGCCGCAGGAAGTACCACTGAAGGGTGAAGGTGCAGCTCTTGAACAGACCGTGCCCCTGGAACAGTTACCCTGACAGCAGACATCAGAACTATTCAAAACTATTAAAATCTGTACTATTATGACCAATAATAAAGTGTGTACACTTTACATTTACTGAGCTGACACTCTCATAATTGACTTGTTAATTGTACTGTGCAAATGAGTTTGTCTTCTTAGAGTTTCACCCCTTGAATAAATTCAGAGATGGTTGGGAAAGTGTCTGTTCCTTGGGTTGCACTGTGAACTGGGGAAACTATTACAATTTATTCCTATTTATCAAACAGTTAAAGTAAAAAGCATTGCATTGCTTCTTAACAGCCATAACGTACAGGTTGGACAGCTAGCTGAAAGGATATATTTTGATTTGAGAGAAAAATATCTGAGCTTTAGATGGCTCACTGGTGTGACCACGTGTTTCTAGTTCTCACCAGAGGACTGTAGGTATCAGGCAACTTCCCACCCCTGCAGAGTGCTGCTTCAAAGGAGAGGAGTTTGGCTCTAAGGAGGTTCTTGACCCTCATTCTGTCACTGGGATTCTAATGCTTCTTACCTCTGATAATCCTTTGCTATCCAATATTTTCATTCCTAAAAGAAGCTGGAAAGTTACTCTGAATTAAGTTACTCTTAATTAAGTTACTCTTAAAAGACCTTTAATATGACAAAGGTCTATGAAGTTAATCAGAAGGAAAGCTTTGCTTCTTGACTTCAGTGCAGTGGTGAGAAGTTTAACAGGAGACACAGAGCATAAAGTAGCACGGGTGGGTTTGGCCTCAGCCTGTGCCCTTCCTCCTGCACCCCTCTAAGTGAGTGTTCCCCAGTCACAACTCCCTGCCAGGGCCTGTTCCTGCAGCAGGACACTGCAGGTACAACCCACCCTGATACGAAGAATCTCTCAAAAACTTCAGTGGTAATAGGGAGGGCTTTTGGTTTTGGAAAACACAGCAAAGAACGGAGCTGGAGGGGGGAAGGCAGCCTCAGACCAGTGTCCCAGTTCCCTCTCCACATGCCCAGTTACTCCCAGGTAACACACCTCATGGTGTGGCCACTGCTCAGCCTCTGGGGGCACAGCACCTACAAGAAGTGTTTGATGGTCTGTCACACCCCAAGCTTCTATTTTGGCCGACTCCAACTCCACAGTGAAATAACCACAGTCACTCAAACCGACACAGGCTCTGGTCACTTCTGTTAATCTAGTCATATTCTCTTGGTTCTTAAAAAACAAAAATAATAAATTCACAGCCAGCTTTTTTCCATCGGTACATTTCAATAAAAACAAAGTATAAAGCCAGTCAACAACTGAGAGATGGGTCAGAATCAATAAGGCTCATGTTGTAGGTGCGATTTTTGTTTTGTTTTGTTTTTTAATTCACATTTTATCATTGGCCCTTTTGAAATAGTCTTCTCACAAAACAAATGGGTTTTGGCTGGCAAAAATATTGCTCTGGGAAGAATGCTCTACCACTTCTAAAAGCAGTGTTCCCTAAGAATAACACATCTCCACTTCTGGATCTTCTCTAGGCTATGGATATACCTGCTCAGTGTGAGCTGGACAAGGGCGGGGGGGCTGAGCCAAGGCTCTTTTATTCCTACTCTTCAAGCCACGCTCGTTTCCCTCCTGGCTTTTTGCAAAGGGAAAACAAGCAGAGCTGCAGCTTTTCCTACCATCATTGTTTCCTCTTTGTTTGGCTTAACCACAGAGATGCCAATTTATCCTCCCCTCGATCGGTTCTCACCCAGAAGATTAATTTCTAACCTTCAGCATTAGCAGGAAGCACAGAAACAAAAATGAGTGGACAAGAGTTTTAACACATCATGTGCATCAGGCTGGAATTCTGGCACCAGGACAAACTCCCCCACTACAACAGGCTGGACCAGGGAACATGGCTTTGCTTATTTCTTTTCTTTTACGAGCTACAGGACAGCAGAATCCCTGCTGAATCACTGAAGGGAAGGCATTTCAAGTACTAATTTTTCCCAAGTCAGTCTTCCTGCTTCCACAGGGAGGGCTGAAACACTGCAGGTTCTCCAAAGTGGCAGAAGGAAAACAACTTTAAAGAAACACTGGTGTAAGATGATGCAGGTACGTGGAGTTCTGCACCAGTGAGGGGCTTGCATATCTATTGGCTTTTAGATCTACCTTTCAGTAGGGCTCAATGAAAACAGGCGGAGGCCAAAATCTATTTTTAAAAAGGTTAAAACATAAGAAGAAAACAAAAAATAATAATTTTGTGGACAATTACAAAAATGTTGCTTAGCAGCAGCCAGCCTCTGACCAGTTCTTTCAGTAATGGCATTAAAAAACAACCTGATTAATAGTTCAAGACATAGTGCTGGGCAGAAACCTTTGCTCAGTGTTAACAGCTCCCTTGCGCTCTTCGTTCTGCTCTGTCACTGTCCACTGAGAAAGGCCAGATGTCCTTTGGTGCATCTGTTGGCATAATGACCTTTTTCACCACACTGAAAGAGAAAGAGAGAGAGGAATTATTGAACAGTTACAGGTTCTGGTTTTTTTCTTCCCCCTCTATCTGTTTTTGTTAAGGTAGCTGGCAACTGTTCTGATTTGGAAGCTTCTCTGCATATGGAAGAAGCAACGTTTAGCAAAGTGAAACACAGGTGTCACAAGGGACACAATTCATGGGTTATTTCCACTCCTTGCAGCAAAAGTTGCTTCTGTGCTGGGAGGAACCTGATGCTACGTTATTTTTCTGCACCGCAAAGGAGAGAGCTCTCAGCACACGGCCACAAACAGCAAAGGGCTGTAACACACAAGCAGAATTTCAACGTTGGAGGCTTCCAAGTCTATTCCCTGTGACCTGCACCGCATCAGAGACACACAGGGACTCTCCTGATTGGCCATCCTGAATCAGGCAGATGAAAGCATGTTCAAACAAGAGATTCATGGCTGTAAACAACCTGAAGTGACTCAAGCCCAGAGAAAAAAAAGACAGTTTCTGGTGCAACAGCGTTTCCCAGATGTTATTTACTTGCAGATAAAATAATAAGCAGTTAGTAAAGGTTTTCAGTGAAATGGAATTCAGCTACTTAATATCCCTGTCCAGGCACAATAGTTTTACCCAAACAAGCACCAAAGGCACAGAAGTTACCATGTACAACAACATCACTGTCAAAGCTGATGGGACAGGAAGGTTCTTTGCCCTTTTCTAGTGGCTACAGTTGAGGCTTTGGTGGAAAAATAAAGAGATGGAAACTCAAATGCATCAAAGTTGTACCGGTGCTCCTCAGTGAGCGACCAAGACGAACAGCTCATTCCTTGGTTTGGCCCCAACGGGGTGCATTTACAGCTGAAACACTGAACAGCCTTTATGTATTCAATTTCTGTTACTTGCAAGGACCATCCAGACCAACAGGGGAGAAGAAAATCTTTCTACAGTCACCAAGTTAACTTGTAAGCAAGTTAACTCCTGAGATAAAACCAATACAGACTCTTGTTTTGAAATGTATGGTTTGGCAGTTTCTTTTAACTGTCACTGCAGAAGGGTTTCCTCTGTACATCTCCAATCCAGCACCCTGTTTTCCCTCCCCTTTCCCTGTTTTCCCTCCCCTCTGAAATACCTTGTAGCAGGTGACCTGCTCCAACGGCCGGGGTCCTCTGTTCCCAGTGTTGTTGTTCTGAGACTGCATGACGCCGATGACTTGGGGTGTTCTCTGTTGGTGAGAAGAGTTCTGACTCGTTAAGTGCATTGAGGATAAAGACCTTTATGATTGCTATTTTTTTAAGAAGGGAAAAGAGCACCCCACATATCAAATGATCAATTTTCCTCCAGATCTGTGTGTGGGTGCTCTGCCAGCTGGAGCACTAGAGAGAAGCACTGAGGCTTAGAAAGCCCAGAGATCCTGCATTTCTCTGAAAAGCAGATTTAAAGAGTAGGTTTGGGCTGCTAAAATATCATTGTCATCACTGAGAGATGTCACGCAGATGACAAAAACTGCCAGATTGCTGCACAACCACGTATGATGTGCTTCTATGTAACGTGGGAGTCTTCTGTGACTACATCTACACATAAAGCTGGAGTAACTGTAGGGCTTTCACCACTACAAGGTGATTTTACATCACTACAGTGTTGCTACTGCCTAAATCTTGCACAGCATCCTCCCTTCCAGGCATTGCCCCAAGCAACAGAACATCACTGCTGGCCTCTGAGCTGGAGGACAGGACTAATGACTGAGAAGGTGAGGGGACAAACAGGACCAGGCAAAACACCACGGTGCCAAGTCAAGGACGGCAGCAGCCAGTTGTGATCAGATGGTGGACATGAGAGGGCTGGGAGGAGAGGGGAGAAAGGACAGTGCTTTGCAGTTTATTAGGATTTATCTCCAAGTTTTTAATTACAGAAGAATATCACACCCTCTTGTAAAATGGTTTTCCCTCATTAAATATTTCTCCAAGCTGGATCCAAGAGCCCAGGTGTCCAGTTCTGACCACCAGACAACACATCCTCTTCTAACGAACCGTAGGAAATGCTTTGAGAGTCGGCCTGTAGGGGAGGCAGGGAAATTGTGTACCTTTTGCTGTGTTTGTGTCGGTTGAGGCAGTGGTGGTTGCTCTGTGGTTCCCATTGGCAGTTCAAACCGAGGGCTGGTTTAGATGGAAACAAGAAAATTGATTCTCAAATCATATGCCCACATTGTACCATCAGCTCAGTCAAGTAAATCCAAACAACAGAACAAACATTCAGAAAATTGAGTTGAAGTCACAGAAAACAGACCTCACCTCCCAATTTCTCTTTGTATTCTGATGTTCAGTAATTACACACACAAAAAAAAGACAACCCAGTATATAGGCTATCCCTCTGCCTGTGAAATCTTCTGGAATATAAACCCCTGTGATCCCACTGCACTGGTGGTGTTTGATCACCACTCCAGAGTCCTGCTGGTAACTCCCTGAAGAGGCCCTGCCCCATATCCTCAAACCAGTACAAGAAACTAAACATTGACCAAATCTCCAAAGCCATTGGAAAGCACTGGAGCACCCTCATTTGACATATCCCGGATTAGAAGGGAAACACAGGATTGCAGGCCAAGCCTGGGAACATACTCACTGCATGAATTTACAGGTAGGTCCCTCTGGACAGAATCCTACCAGGTAATTCACACAAATGACTCTCCGAGTGTGCCGGTGTCTGCAGAGGGGACCTGTAACACAAAGCTCAGAGGTTCACTTTCTGAGTAAAAACACCCCAGCTCTCAGCAGACAAGCAGATCACACCAAGAAAGAACCACAACACCCTACCCTTGATTTACAGCCACAGAAACTGCAACTGTGCAACATACATACCATGTTTGCAGAAGCCTCTGTCATACCAGGGACAGTCTTTGATCTTAGACTCCGGGTCAATGTGCAAGAATGGGCATTCTTTGTTACTGCATTCCCCTGTACCAAAGGCAAACACACTTCTTAGTCAATCATACAGGTTCAAGACCAAATGACTCTCAAAAACATTACCTGGATCACGTAGCTCCCACAAAGCTGTTACCAACATTTATAAATTCAGGCACAACAGTCTTACTGCCTGCCTTAACCTAGATGAAGAACACCAAGGACTCACGACTGGTGAGTAAAGTTCTACCAGACTGGATCATTTATGTGAGCTTTTCAAAATAATGCAGGAACTAAATTGGAAAGAGCAGTCATGATAACAAAAACCAAACATTTAGTGCACCAGAAGTGTGGAGAAACTACAAATTGCGCACTAACCTCAATCCAAGGAAACCTACAAGACTGTAAGTTTCTGACAGCAAGTTGCCTCATTATGTCCAGATCTCCAGAGCTGGAAAGCAAGTGCATAAAAGTTTTGCACTCCCATGCCCTCTGCTGCTCATCAACTCCCCAAAATAATGAGTCATGCAAAAACCAACTGCTCAGCCTACTCATCTCATACCCAAAACCAAACAAAAAGCATGAAACCCAGTAAAAACCTGTACGTCCCCCCTCTTCCCCCAAGGGACAAGCTCTTGTCTTGATGTCTTCTTGAGAAGACATCTAGAAGAAAAAACAAATTTAGGGGGCATCAGGCCAAGGACTAAGCAGATCTGAAAAAATTACAATCTAACTATGTCATCAGACAGAAAAGAACTGTGGTGCTGTGAAGACAGATGAGAGGGATGCTAAGCAGGAGCTACAATGCCCCTTACCAAATTTAGAGTAGAAGTAACACTCAGGCATCTTGGTCATATCATACTCGTGCAGAAACTCGCACTGGTCTCCCTTTTTGCAGAGTCCTCGTAGCCAGTGTTTGCAAACAACAGTCTTTTCCCCACTGATGTGTCGGAACGGGCACATGCCCCCTGCGGAAGGATGGGGCAAGAAGGTGAGAAAAAAAAGACCAATTAAAATCTGCAGCACAAGAAGGCACAGGGCAACAGCAGCACCTCATTCCCCTCTGCAAGAGGGTCTCAGAATGGAACATTTTTTCTTAGGCATTTGGCCTTTAATGGCAACAGTCACTTGGGACAAGTCTTATGTCAGCCCCTAACGAGCCAAGCTCTTAACTCTGGCAACCACAAACCACAGCAAGGTCTGCTTGTGGTAAGTTTGAGCTTCTCCTCACAGGCAGCTTTGCTTATTCACCTCCCAACTCCTTAAAAACTACCATTATGTTACAATTGCTGCAGTTATTTCATCATCCATCACTTTTATCCTCTATCTCGATTATCCCCTCATCTTTTCTGAAAAGAAGAAAAAAAAAAAAAGTACTGCAGCCAGTGCTAGAAAATCTAGTTTCCTCTCTCCCCCTCAACAAGTACAATTGTATTGGAAATATTACTTACCTTTGCCACAGGCCGCCTTTAAAAAAAATTCACAAACAGCTGCGCCTGATTCTGTAGAGAGAAAGCAAAAACATAATTATTTTTCATGAAGTTGTGGCAACTTTTAAAATATTTCCTTCCCCAGCAATACAACCTGGTCCTCAGTATCCAAAGAAAAGCAGCGTTTTGGTTTGGGGAATTTACTTTCCTGTGTAAGCTCCTTGTTCAAATTTGGCTCTCACAAATATCTGCACTCTTGGGGGACACCAAGGGGGAATTTGTAGATTTGGTGATGTTTGCTTTGCCTTCAGGTATTTAGGTTTAATTGACTGGGTTTTCCTCTGCTGTTACATCAATCATGTCAGTGAAACCTGTATTTACACTCCTGGAAACAACAATCATGTATTGTTTGACCAGAACAGCCTGAAACAACCCTAAGTGTCTTATCCATTCCTAAACCTGACCATTAGGAACTACAACATTTGAGGGAATAAAAACACAAGTATAGTAGCCTGGTCAGAAAATTTCAGCAAACTATAAGTCTCCTGACTACCTGCATCAGATTATTAGACTGGACGAAAAACTTTAGAGACCAGGCCATGGATATACCTAAAATGAATCCTCCCTGACATCAACATGCTTCAACTATCAAAGGGGATTGAAGAGAAAAAAGAAAAGAAAAAAAAACACAAAAACACCCCACAAATCACTGTGTGGGAAAGTGATGTTTATTCACAGTAATGCCTCAAGTTTCATTTTCCAGCCTGCTTGGATACTAGAATCATAGTATCGTCTGGGTTGGAAAGGACGTTTCAGATCATCAAGCCCAACCATCAACCCAACA
Organism: Thinocorus orbignyianus; assembly: GCA_013400375.1. NCBI lineage: Eukaryota > Metazoa > Chordata > Aves > Ciconiiformes > Thinocoridae > Thinocorus > Thinocorus orbignyianus. Next base: position 70,758 of record VXBW01001202.1, read on the forward strand.
CTGACAAAACTACCACTAAACCGCATCCTTCAGCACCACATCTGCCCGGCTTTTAAATACCTCCAGGGATGAGGATTTCACCACTTCCCTGGGCAGCCTCTTCTAGTGTTTGATAACACTTTCAGTGAAAATTTTTTTCCTAATATCCAATCTAAACCTTCCCTGGTGTAACCTGAAGCCATTTCCTCTTGTCCTATTGCTTGTTACTTGGGAGAAGAGACCAACTTCCCCCGGCTACACCTTCCTTTCAGGGACTTGGAGATAGAGAGGTAGTCTCCCTTCAGCCTCCTTTTCTCCAGGCTGAACAATCCCAGCTCCTTCAGCTGCTCCTCACAAGACTTGTGCTCCAGACCCCTCACCAACTTCATTGCCCTTCTCTGGACATGCTCCAGCACCTCAACATCTCTCTTGTAGCAAGGGGCCCAAAACTGGACACAGCACTCAAGGTGGAGCATCACCAGTGCTGAGCACAGGGGGACCATGTTCCCACACTGTTCCTGATACAGGCCAGGATGCTGTTTGCCTCTTTGGCCACCTCAGTACACTGCTGGATCACGTTAAACCAGCTGTCCACCAACACCCCCAGGTCCTTTTTCACTGGGCAACTCCAGCCACTCTTCCCCAAGCCTGCAGCGCTGCATGGGGTTGTTGTGACCCAAGCACAGGACTCAGCACTTGCCTGTGTTGAACCTCACACCACTGACTTCAGCCCACTGATCCAGCCTGTTCAGCTCCCTCTGTAGAGCCTTTCAACCCTCAAGCAGATCAACACTCCTGCCCTACGTAGTGCCATTTGGAAACTTACTGAGGGTACACTCGATCCCCTCATCCAGATCATTGATAAAGATATTAAACAACCCCCCAGAATTGAGGCCTGAGGGACCAGCCACCAACCAGATTCAACTCCGTTCACCACAAACTACCACAGTAACTACAACTTTCATTAACTGGGAAAGAAAAACACCTGGATTAAGACAGAAATCCCACAGGGAAAGGAGAAGCAGGGTGGTAAGAGCAGAAGCACTTATAAGCTCAGCAAAGCCCTCAGGCCCTGGGAAACCTCCCTCCACCCTCCCCAGCCACCTCAGCCCAAGCC
>VXBW01001202.1:83725-95885 GCA_013400375.1 Thinocorus orbignyianus
TGGATTCTGCTCCTTTTCCACAGATGTGGTGGTGTGTGCTGTCCCACTCCATGCTCCACGCCGAGTGCTGTGGGATCGCAGCAGCCCCTGCGGGTCCCCGGGCCGTGGGGTGCCTGCTCCCCGCGTGGGACCGAGCCCCATGTGCTGGGAGCCGCAGCCACGTCTCCCAGGACAGGGTTTGGGGCACACGGTTGCTCGGGGAGGGGAAGTTACAGCCACGCTGGGGACTCTAGGAGGGCACAGGCCGGTGTGTGAGGGGCCTGAAGGCCTTCCCCTCCCGGTGGGTCAATGGGAGAGGCCTCAGGGCCGGGTATGGAGAATCTGGGCAGAGGGTCCGGCCTTGAGGAGTAGCGTGGTGGGATTAGGGGGGTGGCCTTTGGTCCAGGGGCTCCAAACGTGGCTCCTTTCATGTGGCTCTGGCTGTTCCACGTCTGGGTGTTGCGGAGCGGGTGCTGACTTGCTTGTGTGATTAAGGAGAGGTAATGAGGGACTGACGGGCTGTCAGGGCTGAGCTGGATCCACCCAGAACCTTCTCCAGATGCACCATCTGCATAATTGGCTCCTGTGTGAGCGTCGGTGAAACCTCAGTCGTGCACATTAATGTAAACTCACCCTCCTCCCTCGCCTTCTCTGCAGTTTGCTCTAGTTTATTCCATCAGCATTTCCCAAGCTTTAGCACCAAATCTGCCTCCCTATTTAGATTTTCTTTTTAAAGCACTTTATTTTGCATCCATTTGCACAGTGTCAGTAGGCAGGGATGAAGCTTGCACGTATTTTTCTTGTGAAGACAAAGAACCGTGGTGGGTTATAACCCCGGTGGCTGTACTTAAATGCCCCAAAGCTCAGAATTTCCTGCTCTGTTTTTCATTGGGCAGTTTTAAATGTTTGTTTCAAGCTTCTTGGGAAAAGTGGGCTCTTTGCCCACCCCAGCAAAGCAGCAGGAGTTAGTGTGTCCTGGAGTGGACTTTTGCACTCGCTGTTTAATATAACATGGGGGGGGTCTAAACAGCTATTAATAAATCTTGTTAAAGGACTATTTCTTTATTTTTTTTAATAATTGATTCCAAAAGAGCAAATCCTTCAATATTCTTTCATTCTCTTTGATTTAACTTACATAATTTTAGTGTTTAAAGCTGAAGACGTGGTGTTTGAAAGCACCAGTCGTCTTTTCTACAGGTGAATATATTTTAAAAGTACTTCACAGAGGAAGAGAAGAGTCATTATCCCTACTTTACAGGTGGGGAAACTGAGGCACAGAGCTGATGTGAGCCGTGCAGCGTGATGTGGTAGCTCAGAGGCAGGTGTAGGACCAGGCACATCCTCTTGTGTCCCTGGAAGAGCAGAACCCTGTCCCTGCCCCATGCTGAGCTCCCTGCAGTCCCTCCAGCACTGCTTCTCCGGCTCAAAGGGGCCTTACATCTCTGTGTGCAGGCTCAAATAGAGATGAGATCAGTTCACTCTTCATTTTGCTTCTTTTTAGGCATTGAATATTATTTCTTTTGAGTTGTTTTTCCCCCCATTATTACTACTTTTTACGTGCATAATAAAGCTTTTGTGTTCTCCAGTTCTGAGCCCACCTGGCCAAGCAAGCTGCCTGGCATCTCTTAAGCTTGTGGCACAGCCTTGTTTTGATTTATTGAGGTGTTCTTGGTGTTAGGTGGTTTGTGAGGGAAATTACTGTTGTTTAATCCAAAGCAATGTCAGAGAAGGGCAACAAAGCTGGTGAGGGGTCTGGAGAGTGAGTTTTAGGAAGAACAGCTGAGGGAGCTGGGAATGTTCAGCCTGGAGAAAAGGAGGCTGAGGGGAGACCTTCTCGCTTTCTACAACTACCTGGAAGGAGGGTGCAGCTGGGGGAGGTTGGTCTCCCAAGTTACAGGCAATAGGACAAGGGGTAACGGCCTCAGGTTGGGCCAGGGGAGGTTCAGATTGGAGATTAGGAAAAATGTTTACATGGAAAGGATTGTTAAGCCTTGGAATGGGCTGCCCAGGGAGGTGGTTGAGGCCCCATCCCTGGAGGTGTTCAAAAGACATGGTGCTTAGTGACATGGTTTAATGATGGGTTTTTATCAATTAGGTTGATGATTGGATTAGATGATCTTAAAGATTCCTTCAACCCAGACAATTCCATGATTCTGTGTTGTTTGCTGGGCACTGGGGCAATGTCTCCTAGGCTAGAGCGCTCCCATGGCAGATCTCCTTCCCAGAGGGTGTCAGTATTGCCACGTGGGATGGTTGGGAACAGGCAAACAGAAAACACATGTCCTGGGTACAGGAAAGCTCTTGATTACACTTAGGGTTTGGGTGCCCACAAGCTTCCACAGCTGACTTGAGAGTGAAGAATCTGGTGTCTGCACTGCCCCATTTCACATGAGAAAAACATCTCAGGGGTCTCTGCAAAGCTTCCCAGAGGGCTTTTTTTTTTTGAGTTAACATGTTCCATGGCTTAGCTTTTACTGAGCTAGAACGTATGAGAGCTTGTCTCTGCTGAACCGGGAGGGCTGGTTAGAAAAATGTGAGATTTCTAAGGCCTGCAGATCATAGAATCATAGAATGGTCAGAGTTGGAAAGGACCTTAAAGATCATCAAGTTCCAGCCCCCCTGCCATGGGCAGGGACACCTCTCCCTAGAGCAGGTTGCTCAAAGCCCCATCCAGCCTGGCCTTGAACACTTCCNCCTGCACTGGTGCCCCCTGTCCCTCCAAGAGGGTGGCTGTGGCACAGCAGTGTGGTAGTGACAGATCTCCTGTGTGTCCTACTCAGTTCCTGGCAAGGAGGGAGGATCCCCTCAGCTCTCCCCACCACCCTGTTGTCCTCAGCAGGTGAGGGTGAGAGAGAGTGAGGATTTCCTGCTCCTTCTCTCAGACTTCAAAGTCACAGCAAAGAGCTCCGTCACCTGAGCTGTTTGCTCTTTGCCAGTCTCGCACACGGGTTTTACCTCTGTAGCTCAGGGCCAGAGGCTGGCTGTTCACCTTGCCTTCCAGCAGTTCTTTGAGCTGTGAGAAGATAAGCAGATCAGTCGCTTGCAGGAAGCATTAATGGCTTCAGTATTTCATTAATCAAGAGAATTTTGAACTTGAGAGTAGATCTCAGCCAGCTAAGCTGATTCTTCTCTTCCTGACCTTCCTCTTCCATAGAACTTGTTTTTATTTTTCCTTATAAAGCAGTCAAACACAGAGACTCCTTTTAGTAGTTCTACAGCTCTTGTAATTCCCAAAGCTTTTGTCCAATTAGCTTCCTATTTTTTCTTGGCACAGTCTTAGCAGAGGGGAGGGGTTAAGGAGACCAGCTCCTGGGAGAGTTGGTTGTGACCACAACGGCTGCTGCAGGAACATGCTGTGATTCCTTCTGCCCAGGAAACACAGGGAACAGCCGTGGGATTGAGCACCCCTTGCCAGGGAAGTGAATCAGAGGGGCCAGGAGCACAGGCAGGGGTGGGCAAGGAAGGGTGGTGTCACCAGGAGCTGAGGAGACACTTGGAACCTCGTGTCCTGGTAACTGGTGTCACGGCTCTGCGGTGGTTCAGGGACAGGAATACCCTCTCTGAGCAGAACCTTCCTGGCTCCTTCTCTGGAGAACAAGCCTGTGCTTGATTTGGAGAGCACTGTACAGCTGATAGACTGCTCTCGGTGCTGCTGTCTCCAAAAACAGCTCAAGGGGAGAGAAGGAATTTATTCTCCAAGTAGCTTTCTGTGGATCAATAATCCCAATTCTCTGTGTAATTCACCTGAAATTTTTGGAGTGTTTCACTGAGACTGGCGAGTTCGATGTGTCCTTTTTTAGCTTGTTGTTCAGATTCTATCAGAGGAGCTATTTTGGTTTGTCCTGTCTGCCCCAAAAATCCAGAGAGTGTTGCAGGAGTGGACCTTTCTGGAAGCATATCACTATACCATTTATTAATATTTTTTTTATTATTATTTTTTTTGTACAGGTAGAAAAGGAGGCCACAAAGGCCGAGCAAGACAGTACACAAGCCCTGAGGAGATCGATGCCCAGCTCCAAGCAGAGAAGCAGAAGGCAAGGGTATGTGTTTGCCTGGATTATGTCCTTAGTGTCCTGAGTCCCAGCTTCTGCAGCATAACTTGCAGTTCATGAGAAACAGCAGCTTAGTCAAGTGTTGCAGATTGTTCTGTCAGTGATCACGATCATAGAATGGTCAGAGTTGGAAGGGACCTTAAAGATCATCAAGTTCCAACCCCTCTGCCATGGGCAGGGACACCTCCCACCAGAGCAGGTTGCTCCAAGCCCCATCCAGCCTGGCCTTGAACCCCTCCAGGGATGGGGCATCAACAACTTCCCTGGGCAACTTGTTCCAGTGCCTCACCACCCTCACAGGAAAGAGCTTCTTCCTAATATCTAATCTAAATCTCCCCTCTTCCTATTTAAAACCCTTACTCCTTGTCCTATCACTAGGCTTCCTGACCAAGAGTCCCTCCCCAGCTCTCCTGTAGCTCCCTTCAGACACTGGAAGGCTGCTCTCAGGTCTCCCCGGAGCCTTCTCTTCTCCAGGCTGAACGATATGAACTCTGAATGCCTCTGGCTGGGGAGACTGCAAGGTGTGGTCCGCTCTGGTTCCTCACAGAAGTGAGGCCAGGTAGATATCCCAGTTCACAATTGGAAGGTTAGAGGGTAGGGAAGCTGATTGTGCAGTAGCTCTAGAGATCTTTTCCCCCTGTATTTCATCGTTCTATCCTCCAGCACGTGTTTTTATCCATGCTCTGCAGCTTGGCTGTGGAAGAAAAGGACCCACATCTTGACATCTTAATGTATATTGAAATTATTGTGTTTGTCCTCTTTCTCTTCTAGAGTTAAGATACCAAACTCCTTTGACTTCCTCCTGTATCAATGGTTTTCTTGTTTGCCTTTTACTTGTAGGGAGAGAGAGCAGTTTTGGCCTGAGCCCTTTTTTGGACACATTTCTGTGGCCCCAACATAGGACTGTAACAGCTCCTCCCAGCTTCCACAGCTACCTGGCTGCTGTTACAAAAGGCACAGCTACTTTTTGCAGTACTTATTCCCTTGTATTCCCAAATTATCACAGCCACAATGGCTCACTCACTGCTGGTTTTCTGTGACTTCCTGAAAGTGCTGCCTGAGCCAAAACAAACTATTCCAGCACTGACTACAGGAGGATAATTATACCCCATATAGGAAATACTGATGAATACCTCCCAGAGGAAGATTACTCTTTCAAGCAGTTATGAGCTATTTTGTTGATTCCTTTTTCATGTTTTGAGCAGCTGGAACTCAAGGGGAGTGTGTGGTTTGCTGCTCAGCCACATGTTACAGTTTTGTGTTGGATTTCTTCTTCCGAAGTGTAACTCCTTGATTTGTTCTCTGATTCCACCTTCTTGGTTTCGTGCCATCTTTCCAAGTTCTAAAACCAGTTATGGATCTGATCATGTTTTCCAAAACAATTTCGACTCCTCCCAGTTGGAATTCACAAACTGTTCATTCACAAACTCTCTGAGTGTTACGGAAAAGGAACAGAACAAGCAGGACCCTGCTTGAAATGTCTGTCTTGTTTCAAAACAAACCAGAGAACTGCTCTTTGAGAAGGATTTCTGTGTTTTTCAGCTGTGATGGATTATCACAGATTATACTGCACACATCTAATGCTATTTTCTTAGGGAATGCTAAAAAAACCCCAATCAATTACCAAAATTATTCCTCCTACTGCCCGTAGCTCATCCACTTTGCCAGTTGCTCTGATGTGATGAGGGCTGTTTGGCCGTGGTGAATGAGCTGTTCACACCCATGTTGGTTCTTCTAATCTTATCTTCTGATGATTTACAAATTAATTCCTAGACCTCTGACTGGTGAAAGCTGTGCTAAAGAGGCTGTAATTTCTTCTGGTTGATGGTTCTCAAGTTGCTCTTCTCTAGGTTGTGGGTTTTTTTAAAATCTAGATCTAGGATGGGATCCAGCTTTATGCTGCATCCCCGTAGTTTCCAGTCCCTGAGACATTGTGCACTGGAAACTCGGGCCACCAAAATGTCTCCTGGAGATCTTTCTTTCATTTGGAGAAAGTCAAGTGCCAGTTCTGTCTTTTACAATCATTTTCCTGGCCTGTTACACAGGGAGACCAGTGGAGTTGTTTGGAGGGGATCTGCTGGGGCAGAGGATGCAGGAGAATGTGCTGAGAATGAGCTCTTTTATTTTTGTGACAGCCTTTGGAGTCATAAGGGCTGTGTCAGGAGCACCAGCACTCTCAGAGCTGTCCCCTCTCCCTCCAAAATGATCTCATTTAAGAGTCACTGTTGGATTTGGGATTCTTATTGATGAACGTTTTCTGTGATTTCCTTGTAGGAAGAAGAGGAACAAGAAGAAGGAGGCGAAGGAGCAACAGGGGACCCCAAAAAGGAGAAGAAGTCTTTAGATTCAGATGAGAGTGATGAAGATGACGAGGATTATCAGGTACTGCCATTCTCAGGGCACTTAAGGCATTTGCACCACCCAGATTCTTGGGGCAGGAGAGATGCACACTCTTGACTCAGAGTTCTCTTTGAGAGCTACCTATAATAATTTTTTTATGGAAGAAATATTTATAGAAGCCAAAAAACACCATAATTTGACACCGTTTTATCCTCAGAAAGAAAACTTGTGTGTTTTTGTAATCTTGGTTCCTAAATGGATTTATTGTCTGGAGGCAAAAACATGTTGAATGCTGCTTTGGGGATGTGTTGCAGAGCATTTGATGAGCTCTGATACGACAGTGTTGGGTGTGAGAGCAGCTCTTAACCTTCCTCTTGCTCTTCAACCTTAGCAAAAGCGTAAAGGAGTGGAAGGGTTGATAGACATAGAGAATCCCAACCGTGTCATTCAGACAACCAAAAAAGTCACTCAGCTGGACCTGGACGGACCGAAGGAACTCTCACGACGAGAGCGGTGAGTCCTTCCTGCTGCCTTTTACCAGGAGCTGGCACCTTCCTGGAATTTCATCCTCATGGGGAGGTGGTTCCCTGCTGGGTGTGCGTTGGTGGTTCAGGGAAGCCCTTTACAGAATGATCTGGGGTTGGAAGGGACCTCTGGAGATCATCTAGTCCAACCCCTCCTGCCAAAGCAGGTCCACCCAGAGCAGGTTGCACAGGAACATGTCCCAGTGGGTTTTGAATGTCTCCAGAGATGCAGACTCCACCACCTCTCTGGGCAGCCTCTTCCAGGGCTCTGCCACCCTCAAAGGGAAGAAGTTCCTCCTCATGTTTAGATGGAACTTCTTATGTTCAAGTTTGTGCCTATTAACTGCTGTCTTCTCACTGAAAAAAGACTGGCCCCATCCTCCTGACACCCGCCTTTTAAGTATTTATGGGTGTTGATCAGATCCCCTCTCAGTCTTCTCTTCTCCAGACTAAAGTCCCTCAGCCTTTCCTCGTAAGAGAGATGCTCCAGGCCCATCATCACCTTTGCAGCCCTCTGCTGTGCTCTCTCCAGCAGTTCCCTGTCCTGTGTTGCTTTCAAAGTGGATGTTGAACAACTACAGAGTGTCAGGCAGGGCTCAGTGCGGTTCAAAATGCCTTTCCTGACAAATTTGACAGAAGTTGTCTGTCCCCTGGCCACCCCAGCTTGGCCAGGCGTGCCAAGAGGGTGAAGTTTGCTGTGATGCAGATGTAGGGTATTCCTTTCCTGAAGTTTTATGCCAAAAATCAGCTGTAACTGAAATCCATTAACCAGGGGTCACCTTGGGGTCTGCTTCAATCTTGCTGCAGAAGGTGCCCCGGTGACAGGCAGCGGTTTCCCGGATTCCAGGGGCTGTGGTGGAATTTTTGCCTGAGCAGATGAATAAGCAAGTTTAATCTTGTAGTTTCATTTAGGGATGGAGAGCTTCAGAAGGAAAGATTTAAGTTTCCTTATCTGGGATAGAGATTGCTTGGGCAGAAGCACACCTTTGAGGAGAAAGCTGGGAAAAGCACGTCGTGGTGCTGCATCATCTGGGGCTGATTCGTTTGACCTCATGGTGTGCCAGGGTCCTTATTTAGCTGAGTGAAGGTAGAAATAATCTCCCTCATCATCCCAGTTCAAACCCTGCAATAGATACAACCTGTGCTTGAAGACTGGTGACAGGACACCCCCCCCAGTCTCTGTCCTCACCGTCCTTCCCAGTTGGAAAAGTCTCCCCTGCTGTGTGTGTTGGCTGTTACTGGATACTCTGCTGACTGGTGGGTTTTGTTCAAACAGGGAGGAAATAGAGAAGCAAAAGGCAAAAGAAAGGTACATGAAAATGCACCTGGCTGGGAAAACAGAGCAAGCCAAGGCAGATCTGGCCCGACTAGCCATCATTCGGAAGCAAAGGGAAGAAGCTGCCAGAAAGAAAGAAGAAGAAAGAAAAGGTTAGAGACTAATTAATCATGTCCTCTCCTCTTTGCAGTGGCAGCACTGCCAAGAGCTGTGATTTCTTGTGTCACTCATCGTGATCCCCCATCTCTTGAGCCTGTGGGGTGTTGCTGAGTGTCCTCACAACCCATCTCATCAGAGCCAGATGCAGCTGGTTGGTTCTTATTAAGCTCTCACTTTATAAAGCTCTTGGGCATCTGAGCAGGGAAGGAGAGAAGGGGATTGCCCTTCATACCCATATTGTCCTCAGCCTCCTGGGCAGTGCTTGCTCCACCGAATGAGGGAATGCTGTGGGGCTGGAAGGGACCTCTGGAGATCATCTAGTCCACCCCCCTGCCAAAGCAGGCCCACCCAGAGCAGGTTGAACATGTCCAGGTGGGTTTGAATGTCTCCAGAGACAGAGAATCCACCACCTCTGTGGGCAGCCTGTTCCAGGACTCTGCCACTCTCAAAGGGAAGAAGTTCCCCCTCATGTTTAGGTGGAATTTCTTATGGTCAAGTTTGTGCCCTTTTCCTCTTGTCCTGTAAAACTCCAGTTTGGGGGTTTAGGGAGTTCCTTGTGCTGGCTGTGGTTGATTTCGGTGTGCTGGGATCCAGCCTGCCCAGGGAATCCACAGCACCCCTCCCCTGCTGGGCTTTCTCTTTGGCTCTGATGGCGGAGAGCCAGGAATCTGATCCATGTCTGTTCTTTGTGGCTTCCACAGAAAAATCCATGCAATGGGGTGATCTGTGGATGCCTGAAGAGAGGGGACATGCAAGGGGGGCTGCTTCTTTTAACCCTGGGTGTTAAAAGATGTATCAGGGGTGGGCAGGAGGGCTGCATTTTGTCCTGTCCCCTGGCTGTAGGTGGCCAGCAGGATTTCTGTCTCTGGGGGCCATCAATCCACCCCCGGTCCCTGCTGTGCTCTGANGGTGAGGGGGGCGGGGAGGGAAGCTGTGCGGGAGGGGAGATGCTTCAAATATTAGATGGCAAGAAAATAGATTGTGGGGTCGTTGTGGGGTGGGGCGTGGGGTGGGGGACTTGGGCTTGCTTAGTGAAAGCCCGAAGGATGATGTATCCGAGGAATCCTTTGGGATAAACAGCCCGTCACATGTTGCTGCGGGGTGTTGCAGTGTGTAATCTGGGAGCCTGACTTCATGGACATCTGGAATGCCGTTCCTTCCCGGGTTCATCCCTCCTTTCTTGCAGCCAGTCTCCCCTTTTCCCTCCTTTTCATTTGTTTTTTGTTTCTTTTTGTTGTTCCCCTTCTCCTTATTAGGGATAGTGCCAGTTTTTAACCACGTCATCCTTTGTTTAAAGGAAAATAAAAACCACCAACAACCAACCAACNCCCTCTCCCCCCAGCAAAAGACGAGGCGGCCATGGCAGGTAAAAGACTGCAGTCACTGTCCCTTAACAAGTAAGCACAGGACATCCCAGAGGAGGAAAGGCCAGGGAGCTGTGCCTGGTGGTGCCTGCCAGGAACTCTGCCGTGTTGCCTACCATCGATGCCACGTCGGGTGTCGCTGCGGCACTCGCGTCACCTTCACCTCCAAGAGACACTTGACGATGTGTTTGTCCTCATCTTGGCACAGATTTCCATTTGGGGTTAGGGGCAGCTGCTCTCCTGGGTGCAGAACTGTGCTGAACAGCAATTCTCTGTAACAGTTTGGAAACCTGAATGTTTTTGCCGTTTTTAGGGTTAAGAACTCAATAGATTTGGGGCGTGGGNAAACAAACAACTTGAGAAAGTTTCAAAACCAACAGAACTTGTATATTTGGCTGATTAAAATGTAAATTATCATAACGGCTGTGCCCTTGTCTCTGTGTGTGTGTGAATAAAGGTGAGGGTACAGGCCACCCAGGGGGGTACAGGTGACTCCCAACAGCTGCTGCTTCCCTGTTTCTGTGCTGGTTGCGGCGAGGAATTTGGCTGGAGGTTGAGGAGCTCCCTCAGCAGATGCCACCTGAAGGCACGAAGCTCTTCCCGCTGTCTCTGCTGGAGACCTTGCACAATCTAGTTACCACAGAGGAGAAATCACTTGCCCTGGGGCTGGTGTCTGACCTTGCAGTGGCAGAAGGGCCGGTCCCTGAGCTGTCACAGGGCTGCAGAGCAGGAGATGCTTCACCCCTCTGTGTTCCCGGGATCCTGCTGTCACCCTGTGGTGGGGACACCAGCGCTTCCCCGACTTGCTCACCAAAGGCTGGAGGAGAACAGGTCCTGGAGCTGAAATGGGAGCTCTGGGAGATGTCCCGGTGGCAGAGATGTGGGTTGAGAGATGCTGTGATTTCTTCTGTGTCATCCTGAGGTGTGATGGAGGAACGTGCCACCGGGAATGTCACTGATGACACCATGATGGTGACTTGCTCTCCTGGTGCTTGACCAGTGTGCTGGATGGGCTGGAAGCCACTTTGCCCCCACCATCCTCACCCCAGTTTTCTCTTCCATACCAACCCTGCCTGGAGGCCGTGCTGAAGGAGGGAGCAGGGAGGTGACATTCCCCTTGTCCCCAAGGTCCTGATTCATCCTCAGAGCAGGCAGCAGGAGGGACATGACCATCAGTAGTGAGATGCAGCACAGCTGATGTGCTCTCATCACGCAGGTGTTTACATTGAACTATTATTTTAAAAAGCCCAAAAAAATCATCATTTTGAGTTATACAGGAAAATCCTTTATTTTTTTGACTCTTTAAGCGATGTATGACCAGCATAGGGTAGGATGGTAATAAAAATAGTAAAAAAACCAAGATTTTCTTTCTTTGAGAGCAGCCGCCGGGGCTGGCTGGCAGCCGGGGAAGCTGCTGGTGGCATCGTGGCACGGGGAGGGGGCTGGCAGGGACAAGCAGGCAGGGGTGGCAGGGCAGGGGCAGGCTGGCAGCCGGGATGCCCTTCCCAACGGGTTCCACTTGTCCCCAGTCAGATCCTTCAGCGCCGACTCCAGGTTCTAAAATGAAGGGAGAGGTGGATCGGCATCAGCTTTTTGCTTTCCAAGGCAACTGGAGGTGGTTGGGGAGCTGAAAGGAGGGGACATGCTGTCCCCTGGGGTGTCAGCCCATCCCTGTGGGGAGGAGATCCCAATTCTGGCTGGTTTTGGCTCATTTTTCAAGCCATGTGGGCAAAGCCAAAGCCAGGAGAGGGTGCTGGATCCCGGCATGAAGCTGGTGTCAGCCCACACGCCCATCCCCCAGCAATGGTCAGCTGTCAAAGTGCCACCCAGGGGTGTCCCCACACCCGGCCCAGGGTTAAGAAGATCCCACCCAGGACCATGGGACCCCCTGGCCGTGGGCAGGATGGGCCCCACCACCACAGCAAAGAGCTGGGGGGACGGGGGTTGTAATTAGAGCTGTGGCTAATGAGGGTTCGATGCTGGGTGCTGCCAGCACAGGGGACACGAAGGGGACACCTCACCTTGACGTCCCAGATGCCCATGCCACCGTCCATCCCCGTGGTGCAGAACTGTGAGCAGTTGGCCTTCCCCCCTGCCAGCACCGAGATCTGGCTGTGGGTGCAAGGAGGGGGTGGAGGATCAGCCCCTGCATCCTGCCGAGCCCCCTGGGAGCTGGGGGGGTGGGGGGAGTGAGGCTGGAACCCTTCGCCTCCCCCACCCATGGGCAGGGATGCTCCATGGAGCAGGGATGCTCCAGAGATGCCCAGCTGTGTCCCATCTCCCGGGGATGGACCCCTCCATCTCCCCCACCCCATGGGCAGGGATACTCCAGGGATACCCAGGGATGCTCCAAGGGATGCTGTGGGGCTGTCCTAGTTCCCAGGGCTGGACCCCTCCACCTCCCCCACCCATGGACAGGGATACCAGGGATATTCAGGGATGCTCAGAGATGCTCCAGGGATGCCC
>VXBW01001202.1:97318-123514 GCA_013400375.1 Thinocorus orbignyianus
GCCCTGACTGTCCTCGTAGGTGAGCAGCATGGGGCAGCAGTCGTGGCCCTGGGGAACAGGGCAGCCCTGCTCAGCACCCTCCCGCTGGCTCCCGGCAAGGTGCCCACCCCGTGTCCCCAGCCCGCACTCACCGCGGCCACCAGGCTGTTCTCGGTGATGAAGGTGACGGCCAGGAGGGGCAGGGTCTCGGTGCACAGGGAGGCCACCCTGTGAGGGAAGGCAGGGTGTCAGCAAGGAGCAGAGCTCCAGCCTCTCTGGGCTGAGACTGGCACAGCTCATAACTCGGGTGGAAGCCACACGACTATGAGTAGACGACACACCACCTCCTCCACCCATGCCTGCTTGGCCTGACCCAACCTCACCCAGATGTCTCCATCCCTGGGTGAGTTTTGGAGTCAATCCTTGTCACCTTCAAGGTGGCCACCCGCAGCCCCCCCAAGACCCCTCATCTCCCCGGTGCTGCTTACGCCATCTTCTTGTTGGCATCGGCGAGGCAGAGGGTGCTGTCGTGGCTGACCCAGGCCACCCGGGCGCCGCTGGCCGAGAAGCAGATGCTGTGCACCCACCCGCAGCTGCTGCTCGACTCGAACATCAGCTCCCCGAAGGGCATCTTGGAGCCCCACGGCGTGGGGCTGGGCCGCTCCTCCACCTCCTTGATGTAGGCTGAGAAGATCCTGCGGTGGGAAGGGGAAAGTTCTGCTCTGTGTCCCCGGACACTGGAAGCTGGGACAGTCCCCAGTTCACTGGGGGGGTGAAGCTTGTCCCATGGGTGAGCCAGGGTGCCGGGCTGTTCCCCCCCACCTCTAGGGTGAGACCCCAACCCATGCTTGGGCCACTCCCCACTTGTCCCCAGTCATCCACTCCTCCTGCTCCTCACCGGCACTTGAAGTCGCAGGAGCCAGCAGCCAGCAGGACATTGTTGGGGTGCCAGTCGAGGCTCAGCACCGTTGAGCGGATGGGCTTCTTGATGTGCTTGCAAACCCACCTGCATGGAGAGTGTTTGGTGTCAGTGGGGGAGCACCACCATCCCCAGGAGCTCTCCTGGGCTTTTGGAGGGCCTGGATGAGGGCATTCAGGGCTTCAAGTGCCCCAGGAGGTCCCCTGGGCCACCATCCTGTGGTGGCAGCTCATGCATGGGCAGTACCTCCCTCCATCTCTCTCCACCTTCTCCTTCTGTCTCATTTTCAGCTCCTCCAGTCTCCTACCTCCCAATCCATCTGCCTTCCATCTCCCCGTCCGTCCATCCATCCCTTCTCCATCACCCCTCTTTTTCCCCTCCATCTCTCCCAGGACAGCCCCAGCAAGGCCACGGTAGATCCTCACCAGTCATTTTCCTGCTCGAAGTAGCAGATGGAGATGAGCCGGGAGCCGCTGCCCACAGCGAACTTGTTCTCCTTTGGTGACCACTTGACACAGCGGGCAGCCCGGTTGATCCTCAGGATGACCAGGGTGGGTTTCCAGACGTTGCCCTTCAGGGTCCAGACGTAGGCATTGCGGTCAGTCCCACAGGTCACCAGCCGGTTGCTCTCAGGGGCCCAGTCAATGCCTGGAAGGGAGAAGGGCCATGGTGATGGTGGCCATGCCATGCAGATGGGTGACTCAGGGCCAGATGTCATTTGAAGGCAGAGCTGTTCTGGGTGGTCTCTGCTCCAAAGTCCCTCTTTGCCCTACTCCCATATCCATCACAAATCGTTCCACTCCATCTCATCCTCCATCCCACCCCATTCCATCCATCCATCCATCCTGCCTCACCCCACCCCATCCATCTCATCCCTCTCCACCCTCTCCCTCTCCATCTGTCCCATCCATCCCACCCCTGGGTGCCTTCTGACATGGTAGATCAGGGCGAGGACAGGTAGACACACCCTGCTCTCTCTTTACCTGCTGCACAACCCCAATCCAGGAGCTGCTGGTGCCACCGAGCAGGGCTGGGACTGGCTCTGGGGCAGAGCCACCCACCATCCCTGTCTCCATCCCCTCCATCAGCCAGGACTTACCTGTCACTTGCCCGTTGTGCTCCTTCAGCTCATGGACTTTGGTCCACTTGGCCCCATCCTTGCGGTAGATGTGGACTTCATGATTGTTGGGACAGAGGGCAATCTCTGTGGGACAAGAGCAGTTGGGGCAAAGTCCCACCCTGGGTCATGGGTGAGGGGGACCAGGGCCAGCCAGCATCAACCTGCCCCTCCCCGTCCACACAGCGGGGTCCCACCAAGCCCCTTGTGTCTCCACCCCATGCTGCCCTGAAGCTGGAGAGGCAAACTGTCTCTATGGGGAAGGGAGAAGATCCCCCAGAACCAACAGCCAAGCGTCCTCCCTTCCCCAGCATGTGGTCCTGTGGGGCTGGTGGGACAGGACAGATGGGATGGGATGGGATGGGATGGGATTGGGATGGGATGGCTGCGGGTGCTCAGCTCCTGCCTGGCCCCATCCTGCCCTGCCTGCCCAGCCTGCCAGCCCCAGCAGAGAAAGCCCTTTTTGTTCTCTCCCACATCCCCTGCGCCGAGGCCAGAAAATGCCATGGGCCATGAATCACCCAGCCCCGCTGCCCTCTCCTCCGCGGTGCGTCCCCCGTCCCCCCCCGTGCTGGCCACCACGGTACCCGGGACAGTGGCTCTGTCCCTGTCCCAGCAGTGGGACCAGGGGGCACAAGTGCTGTCCCAGCCCCCAAATCTGTCTGTGACAGGACCCACTTCCCCAAAGCCAGCCCTGACCCATCCTGGTAGAACATCACCTTTCACGGGGATGTTCAGCTGGGACAGGCGGTGCTCCAAAACACCCCTGAGGATTTTGGGATGGGGTGCCCCAACCGTACTTACGGGTCCGATCCTTGTTCCAGGCATGGCAACTGATGGGCTCCAGGAGGAAGCTGTGGTAGGCCATGGCTTGCAGGCTGGAGATGGGGAGAGACCCCTGTGGCCATCAGGAGATGCTGCTCTGGCCACGAGGACAAGCCCCCAGCAGAATCCCCTTGGTCCCAGCCCCACCGAGTGTTCCTTCCCACTGGGATCAGCCCCACATTGCAGCTCACCAAGTCCCTCCTCTGCCAGGGAAAGGGTTTCCCCAAGGATTTCCGAGCTCAGAGTATGCCCAAGCAAGGGTGCCCCGGTGGGTCCAGCTGGGGATGGGGGAGAGGGAGGGACGAGGTGAAGCTGGAGGAGACCTCCATGGTGCTGCCCCATGGCCAGGCACCTCACACCAAGTGTCCCGTGGCTGAGCACCAGGTGGGTGCCCAGGGCTAGATGCCCATTGCTGGGTGTCCCATGGCCAGGCACCCATAGCTGAGTGCCACGTGGGTGTCCCACAGCGAGATGGGAAGCAGAGACCTCCTCAATAGACTTCCAAACCACACCATCATCCTGCCCCAGCCAGCTGGATCCTGGTGGGCAGGAGGCAGACGGGCACAGAGGGACCCCAGTGCCAGCACCACCAGCCTCACGTACATCCCAGGGATCCCACCACGGGCAGCATCTCCTCCCTTCAGCAGCTCCTGCCAGCTCCGTGGGGCCGGATCTTCTTGCTCCTTCCCCACCTTTCATTTAGGAAGAGCCAAAACTCCACGGAGGCACCTCTATCCCTTTCCAACTCATCCTGTTCCATCCCGTCCCATCCCATCCCACGTGTGCTCAGCCCCGGCGAGCTGGTGACTAATCCCTTCCCTTGGCTGAGATCATGGCAGCTCCTGCCAGCCCCCACCGGCTGCTCCGGTGCCGTGGGATCAGGATCCCTCCCGTGAGTCTGCCTGGGATGCCAGGGGAGCGGGATGAGCTCTGAGCAGTGGTGCAGCCCCTTTGCCATCCAGCTGAGGTAACTCAGGGATGCAGGAAAACACCTCGCCAGGGCGTGAGGGACGGGGATTACTCACAGCCTGCCTCTCGGCTATTTTTGGGAACTCCCTGAACGCTGCCCGTTTTCTTTGGCAGTTAAGAACGTTACCAGGGTAAGGAAAAAAGTCCCTTCTAGAAGAACTCTGGGCTGGTGAAAAGAAAACCTGTGGAGCTCCATCACCTGCCTTTTGCAAACGGAGAAACCCTGATGCTGATGCACAAGCCCTGCCGTCACCCACCCCACGGCCAAGCCCCCACTGAAACTCCTGTCCCCACCAGCTGAGGACACTGAGGTGACCGAGCTGCTGCCAACCCTGCCGGGGTTCACCACCCGGTGACCCACCAGAGGGTACAAAGTCACTGCCACCATGTCCCTCTGTCCCCAGCCCTGCAGAGAAAGCACAGAATAAAACCATTCAGAGGGGACACCGCAGTTGGTGTCACCAAAGATGAGGAGCAGAATGGCGTGTGAAATGGGGACCAGTCTGAAACTGGTACCAGTTTGAAACTGGGACCAGGCTGAAAGGGCTCCTGGGGAGGAGGGAGGGGAGGCAGGACACACCGTGGGGCTTTCCAGATGCAATGCTCTCTAAGAAAACACCAATACTTGTGGATTTTCAACTTGGTTTGGATGCTGGGAGGCCTGGACCTTCCTCCCCGTGTGTGTGTGTTGGGGTTCTTGCTGTTCACCCATTTCACACCAGTCCCAAAAAGTCCAGGGAGCAGAAGACACCCGGTTGCTGTGGGAGTTGGGTGAGGGGCAAGGGCTGCTCGGCCCATCCGAGCCCCCATCGCTCCCTCCTCATTGGGATCTCATTTCCCCCATCACCCCATTTACAACCAGTTCCCGTGGGCTGAGCCGAGCTCGCTGCCAGGGTGGGAGCCATGGGGTGACCCACGGGGAGACCCACAGGGAGCTCGTCAGCCCCTTTCCCAGCAGGGAAGAGCATCAGAGGGCCCCCCCAGTAGACACAGAGGCTTTTAAAGCAGGAAAACGGGCATTTCCATATGGCCAGACGGGGTGGGACTGGGACCCGAGGCTGCTCCGTTATCTCCCTGGCCAGCCCCGAGGCGCCGAGCAGTTCGGAAACATCTCAGAGGAGATAACCAAACCTTGGCAGGAGCCGAGCCCTGGGGGCTCCTCCCGGCCCCAGGGAGGAAGCCGAGCACTGGAGGAGCTGTGTTTTCGGTTTTGCCAAGCCTAGGGGGATGGCAGGAGGTGAGTTTGCACAGGAACACAGCGAGGGTCCCTCCAAGAGCCATGGGACCCCATCAAAGCTGTCCCTGGCCACCGTGGTGGCCCTGTCCTCCTGCACTGCTGAGACGGTGGCACCAACCCCCAGGAGCCCCTCTGGGGGCTCCATGTGGTGGCTTCAGGGTGTCACCCCCCGTGCTCCTGCCAGCCAGGCTGGGGACAGCTGTTCTGGGTCCCCAGCATTGCTGTGGGTGTCCCCAGGAGCCAGCCTGGCCCTGGGTGGGCATCACGGTCCTGGGTGGACATCGGTGCCCTGGGGCAGATGAAGAGCAGCTGTGACCCTCTTCCTCATCACTCCGGGTAAAGCCGGAGGCGGCTGATGCCCGAGGAGGACAGAAGAGATCACAGACAGCCCCAGCTCTGCTGGCACTGACCCCCACGGGACCCTTTCCCACACCCCGCAGCTGCTGGGCCTCCAGCGAGAAAATAAAACTCAAACTTATTGCCAAAACCAGAGAGGAGAAAAGAAAAAAAAAAAGAAAAAACAACCCCAAAAAAGCCCAAAAAGCAGCAAAAGCAAAACTTAGGATCACCCAGGCGCTGCTGCACCCCTCACACATCCCAAAGCAGCCCCGGCTGGGGGTCCCCATCTCCCCCAGAGCAGGGTGTGAGCACGGGGAAGGTGAGGACGGCCACAGCCCCCCGTGGGACAGCCCGTGGGGGGGCAAAGCTGCCTCCCAACTCCTTACCTCGGCGGGCAGGGCTAGTTCATGGACTCTGGGCAGTCGACAGGAACGGGCAGCCCCGGGAGCGAGCGGCGGGAGGCTGCTGGCTGCCCCGCCGAGGCAGCTCCACTTCCCTTTTCCTCTCCGAGAAATGCAACCACTTCCTTACGTGGGCGTTGGGGGAGCGCAAAGCAGCTCGGCTGCCGCCCTGCCCCTGCTCGCCCGAGAGCCAGGCCTCTCCGCCATCGCTGGCCACCAGCCCCGGGATGCTCCCGGCAGCCACCGGGATGCAGGCAACTCGCCCCGGGAAGGATGGAGCTGGGAGAGCAGAGGGAAGGAGCCCCCTCCTCTCCTCCAGCCACAGCAGGGTTGCTCAGCCCCCTGCTCCCTGAGGTGTTTTGGGGGGATGGATGCGGTGGTGGAGAACATACCCAAGGGTGATGGTCCCCAGCGGGTGACAGCTGCAGTTGGAGCCCACCTGGGATGAGACACGGGTCGGCATCACCTCCCACGGCTGGGGGGACACGGAGCTCAGCAGGACCCTGTGGAGCCTGGATCTGGCCACCCTGAGCAGCATCTGCTGCCAGTTCCTGCATCCCACTGAGCCTGGTGGGACCCGAGCCCAGGCTGGCAGCAGCCACGGATGTGGCACGTACCCCCCACTATCAAACATGCACCCCTCCGTTTTCTTTCCCATCCTCTTCTTGCTTCAAAGCAACTCATTTTTTATCCCCTTCCCAGCTGGGCAGGGTAAATTCCCAGGAGCTGAGGTCAGCTTCCCAAGAGCTCAGGTCCTTCTGGAAGTGCTGGCAAGGAGAGGTGGGCTCAACTCCTCATTCATCTCTCCCAAGAAACGTCCCAGCAGCTCACGGGGGTCACGCAGGGAGGTGAGGGATGTGGGTGCAATAACCTCACACTCCTTCAGCTGCAGAATTAACCCCCAAGTGAGGGGTCAGCTGTAGGTAAAGGCTCTGCGGGGTGACACGGAGCGGGCAGCTCATCCCTCCCGTGATCCTGGAGTCCGTTGGCCACGTCTCCCTCCACGCACATCCCCATGGACCCACGCAGAGATCCTGAGATGGCCCCAGAGGGCGGTGGGTCTCCATAGCTCTGGCCAGGGGTGAATCCCCATGGTGAGAAACATCCCTTTGGGATGCAGTGATGCCAGAGGATGGGGCAGCTCAGTTTGCCCGTTGCAGTGCCCAGCTTGTCCTGTGTTGCTGCCACCCCAGATGTAGCTGGAGGGACACACCTTGCACCGCGGCTCCCACGCAGCTGAAAGCTCTGCCTCTTCACCAGGAAGGTCCAGGCTTTCCAGGTGTCCTACCACTGCCTCCTGCACCAAGACCAGGAGGACACAGGTCTGCCACCGCGGTTCCTCATCATTTCTGGAGGAGGAAGCGCTAAAGATCACAGGAATGAGCTGCCTCCACCGGGGTTTGAACATGTTGGGGTTCCCCCTGGACTTCCCACCTACAGAGGAATCAGCCTGTGGAGGCCAGGAATGAAGCTGGGTCTCCTGCCAGATCCGACTCAAGTTTTGGCTAAATCCTTTACCTGCTTTTGCCTCTGGTTTTCCAAGGTGGAAAACTCTTCCTGCATCTGCCTCAGCATCTCCTGTAACACTGGGGGCTCCAAGCAACCTGCTCTGGTGGGAGGTAGCTCTGGCAATGGGTGGTTGGAACTGGATGACCTTTAAGGTCCCTTCCAACTCTGACCATCCTGTGATTCTATCCCACCCCACAGAGGCTGGGGACACCAGGATGGGTTTTTCCTGGTGTTTTCTTTGGAGGTGGGGCAGAGGGGGTGAAAAGCAGCAGGAATTCTGCAGCTTCTTTTCATTTAGAGGTCAGGGAGATTTTGCTGGTTAGAGCTGGAAGGGACCAACCAGGTCTGTGTGGAGCCCTGGTTTTTTTGTCCCCCCAGGCTGTTAACTGGCACATAACATCAGGCACAGGCAGCTCCCCTGGGTGGGTGACACCACGGGTGACACAAAGGACGCCCTGAGGGTGTTAGAGACAGGGCAGGCGGCCAAGGAAGCAGTAGAGGAAAAACAAAGCACCAACCTTCATTGTGTCTCATGGGGACTGGAGGTGGGATGGCAGCAGAAGGTCCTCCCAGAGCAGAGTGACAGCCACACAGAGCCACCGTCCCCACAGGGCACAGGTCACCTCAATCACACAGTGAGTGGCAGTTGTTTATATTCCCCTTGCTCAGTCCTTTTCTAACATAAATATCCCAAAATCTGTTTTTCATCTCAGCTCTTCTCCCAGACACTAACCCTGAGCAGTTTCATCAACCCTCAAGTTTGTTGGTTTCTTAACCTTTGTTGGTTTCTTTACCTTTCTGGGCTCCTTTTACCTTCTCCAGCTCTTTCAAGCAGAAAAAGGCAGCCCAAATGTTCAGAGACCCATGTTCTCCACCCTCTTGTTAGATTTCTTCCATCCTTTTATGTTACTTGGACCAGGTATTTTAGAACCCACTTTTTAAAGTACTTTTTGGAAACCATAAAAGCACAGAATCGTCAGAGTTGGAAGGGACCTTAAAGATCACCCAGTCCCAACCCCCCCACCCTGGGCAGGGACACCTCCCACCAGAGCAGGCTGCTCCAAGCCCCATCCAGCCTGGCCTTGAACCCCTCCAGGGATGGGGCAGCCACAGTTTCTCTGGGCAACCTGTTCCAGGGTCTCACCACCCTCACTGCAAAGAATTTCTCCCTAATATCTCATCTAAATCTCCCCTCTTTCAGTTTAAAACCATTCCCCCATGTCCCATGGCTCCATTCTCTGATAAAGAGTCCCTCCCCATCTCTCTTCACAGAGAGATAAAACCACCACACCTTCAGAAGCATTTTTAGAAACAAAATCATTACCATCTGTGAGAAACAGGCATCTAACAGCATGCATGAGGAGAGACAAAGCTAAATCTGAGTCCTTCTGTCCATCCACCAAGGCTGGCCAGGCCACTTCGGTCCAGAAGACATCGAACTCTTTTGGCGCCGTATTCGAGTCGATAAACCCAACCCCACAAGTCACAGCCCGAGCCACTGGACTGCAGGAGCAGAGGTTAAATACTCATTATTTTATGCTTAGAAGGAAGAGAGGAAGTTGCAAAGCCACACTTGACTGCCAGGGGAGGAAAGCACAAGAAAACCTGAAGGAATTGGAAAAAACAGTTAATCCTCAAATCAAAAATCTGGGGGTTGAACAGTTCATTCAACACTGCACCTGAGAACCATCCTGTTCCGTGACAGACACACTTCCCCTGCAGCAGAACAGCAGCAGCTGTCAGATTCATGAGCTTATCTTCCACCCTCCCTTCTCAACCACCCCAAGAGCCTCTGAAGCAACTCTGGTTCCAGAGGAAGTGGTAAATTTAGTCACTGGGGTAGTGGTTTGGTTTTTTTTTTTAAGACACTTCTGCATTTTCAACAGAAATTACAGCCTTAAACCTTGTAAAGCAACGCTGTGAGGGAGATAATCCCCTCCAGGCACAGCCCATCTCAAGCCTCACGGCAGCAACACAATTAAGAGTAACTAAAGCACAAGAATAAAGTAAATTACAAAAAACAAAGGTCTCTGTGAGCTACCAGGGCTCAGAACTGAATGTGAAAAGATCCAGTCACCTGGACACACAGGATCTACATGGAAGCCAGACCGCGCCGACACTTCTGTGAAGGGTGTTTCATTTCTCCACCAGTGATTATAAACAGAGGATTTCACAGGCCAAGCACTCGGCTCCAACACGGCTCCACAGGCCTGGGGAGCATCATGGGCTTAAGAAGTGATTTGCTTTTCATTTGTCCTCCCACAATCTGGCTCAGCAGATTTTTTTTCCCCTCCCTTTCCACACGCAGCCATCCTCCCAGGCACTGCGCTGCCAGCAGCCTTGGACAAACCCTAAAAGCTAACTACAAAATAATTCTGGTCATTTTGCCCTTGGAAAACTAAGAGACAACAAAATAATAATAAAAAAGACATTCAGGTTCATTATTACTGGGTTAAATGCCAGGCAGAGAGAACTAAGAGTTGGCAGGATGAAATCATCACCTCAAGATAACATTTCCCCTGGGAGGAACCCAGCTGAACCTCCACATCCAGGCCATCAGAATTCCAGGTCATCATCTCTCAACTTCACAAAACTTTCAGTTAAGATGAACTCTTCCTGTTTTAAAGTCATAAAATATCACCACAGGGTTTTCCCTGCCCTCCCTCAGAGTTAATTCCCTTAACATCCCTTTTTTAATCCCTGCTAATGAGCATGGAGACAAAGAATCAGTTTTTCTTTCTGTTTTTTTTTTTTTTTATTATTATTATTTCTAGCAGACAATTTACATAAAATTCCCCTTTTAAGTTAGTGATTCATAACTTCCTGCAATAAACTACTTAAGGAGCAGCTTTGGTAAAGAATGGAATGAAACAAAAACCGAAAAAAAAATTTAAACAAAAAAAAAACCAAAAAACAATCACAGCTGATTTTGAAACCAACACAATTCACCAAATTTAGATTCAAAAGGAAATCTGCCAAGCTGTATTTTCTCAGTGTTTCCAAATAATCCACCTTCCTCCTCCCTTCTCAGGTCTGTGCAGATGTGGGAGCTGCATTCTGTCAAGCAGTTTGTCCTGCTAGATGACGGAAATCCATCTTTACATGATTCGTAGACCTTGAATAGAGGACTCTAAAGTCTTGAGAGAGAGAAAAAAAATCTTAATCACAACCTGCTACAGTATCCTGTGTGAAATAATTCAGTGTAAAGGCTGAAGTTAAGAAAGAAAGGAGTAAAAACTCTGAATACTTGAGATTAAGACTCATATTTAAGAGCTGGACACAGTATGAATCATTCATTGCAAACTCAACGTGCACGTAGAGATCAATGATTCCACCCTCTCCCCCTGAGAGGGCTACAGAGGGTGGAATTTGGCCCGTCCCCATCAGAGCTTTCTGGCATTAAAGAGTACAGACAAACTAGTCTCTTCCTAAGAGGCTTCACACAGCTCTTACCAGCCTGGGGAGACCAGCAGAGACCTCTGTTGGCCAGTCCTCAGCAAAGCAAGAGCTTCCTCTAAATCATAGAACCATAAAATAGTTTGGGTTGAAAAGGACTTCAAAGATCATTCAGTTCCAACCCCCGGCCATGGGCAGGGACACCTCCCACTAGAGCAGGTTACTCAAAGCCCCATCCAGCCTGGTCTTCCAACCTCCATTTCCAGGGATGGAGCTTCCACAGCTTCTTTGGGCAACCCATTCCATTGTCTTACAACCATCAGAATAAAGAATTTCTTCCTAAAATCTCATCTTAATCTCCCCTCTTTCAGTTGAAAACCATTACCCCTCATCCTATCGCTCCACCCCCTGCTAAAGCTTCCCCTCCCACCTTGTGGCTGAGGTAGAGGTTGGAAAAGAAAAAATTTGTGGGATTCCTACAGGGACACAGTCAATTCCATTAAAAAAAAAAAATGAAGTCTGCAATTAGCACCATCTGTTAATAAAGCACATCTATATTTATGCTGAATCTTGGATCTGTCTTCCTTAGGGAGGTCACGAATGGTGTTGAATATTCCAGTCTGGATTTCCTACTGCTGATAAAACCTGTGCTAGGGCTGAGCTGCAGAACTTGATGCCAGAGACCCAAAAAAAACCCCAATCAAACCCCATCCAGTTCCCATAAACACAATAGTAAAAGCCTACCTTAAAATCCCAGATGGTCATTGCTCCATCAATGCCGGTGGTGCAGAATTTGCGACAGTCTCGTTTGTCTATCTCATAAATAGACACTTGGCTGCAAAGAGAGAGCGAGAGCTGTCACAGACACCCATCCCAGAGAGCCAAAAAGCTGGGAAATTTGGGCTGAATTCAACTCCTACTCACTCTCAAAGGGAGACATGACTACAGCAGAGCTCATGCTAGATTTCTGGTACAACGCTTCAGCAAAATAAGCAAAGAAAAAGGATGCTGAAAGCTCTTATCGCTTGGTGGCTGTAGCCTGAACACCTTCCTTGGGCTGACAGATTCCTGTTTCAGGTGAATTTTGCTGCCTAGGTTTTGCAGAGTGCTACCAACCTCTTGTGAGCTATCTACAGATTTGATAAGATAAGCTGTGTCCAAGTTACAGAACACATTAAACACAAGCAAACACCCAAAGCATGCATGCCCTGCTAATGATTAACTTCACCAGCTTCCATACAAGCCCCAGAAAGAGAGAGCTGTTAGCAAAAGACTCAGATGAAAACAGGATACCAGCTACACCCATCTGGTACAGGAAATTTGATCTCTTGTAGGTTTAAAGTATACCCTGGGAAACCAAAGTGACAAGGAGGATGTTGCTTCCCATCGGATTGGTGGCCCAGACACTCACGTTATACTGTTTTGGTGCAGTGTCTCCAGGGTAGTGTTACGATCTTCTGTAGTGGCTCTTTTATCCATGTTTCGGAAGCGTTCCATAGCGGAAATATTGCGCTGGATGCTCTGTTTTGGAATGTCTAGTTTGGAAACAAAGGTCAGCAGGCCACGGTCGTCACAGTTGAAGAGCATCGGGCAGCAGTCATGGCCCTGCAACCAGACAGCATGAAAGAATGTCAAGAAACACAACCAACAGAATGCCCATTGCTTTGTTTTCTGCTGCTGTTAATTGCAGAAATGCAAAGACAGACACTATGGCAGAGCTTGTTTATTATTAACTTTGTCATTTATGATGTTTCTCCCTCTCCAAAACACTACAACACTCTACAAGGAGAAAATAGTAGACACTTACAGCTGCCACCACGCTGTTCTCGGAGACAAATGACACGCTCAGGAGTGGGAGGAACTCTGTTTTCAGCTGCGAAACCCTAAACACAAGAACATTTGTTAGAGGACTCCATTGAAACCTCTCATCTCTGGCTCCAACAAAAAATAGAGACCATTCCCACACAAGGATTATTGGAAAAGAGGTCAGTGTAGCTCAGTTGTCCTGAGGTGACACCAGAAAGTTGTAATTTGTAGTGATAAATTTTACCCTAATGAAAGTGTCCTGGAAGATCTATGACAAATTTGAAGTATGCCAGGTGAAAGGCTGAAGTTTAGTATGGTGTGTAAATTGTGGCAAGAGTTTAAAAAGACACCCCTCAAAAAAAGATTCAAATTGATGCAGCTATTAATTCCCCTGGCATACAAAAACACTTGGAAGTTTTAGTGCTTGACATCATTTTTTTCAGGAGGAAAAAGCCTGTATAGTAAGTTAAGTCAACTTTTGTGATTTTATAACAGTTGAGAAAAGAGTTCTAAACACTTTACACTTAATGATATCCCCAGACAGGTACTTATACAGCTGTAGCCATCAGAACCATAATTCACAATGAAGCACTGCAATGAATGGATGATCCACCAGAGATCTCTGCTATCAAAACGTACAGGGAACCTCTTCCTTCTTGGTTAGAAAGCCACGAACACTGAAGAGTTGTTCAGCTCAATAATCAGGAGGAAGAATTGTTAATAAAATATTTTGTTGGAATGGAAGGTGTAAGTTGAAACCTTGCAGCAGCAGTGTCTTAAGGACAGTGGTTGGAATTAACATTTCATGAAATGAACAACTTGATTTCCAGATCCTGGTTGGGGACAGGGTTTTTGTAGCTAGGGAGTGAGCATGTTTCTGGATCCTCTTGAATCCATTTACAAGGAAATACTGTTTCCCCAATCACTAGAGTGGAACGTTGGGTTTCTTCCCAAATGCTTTCCCCCTCCCAAAAGGAAATAGACTACACTGTTAATGAATAATTCCTATAAGAGACTTAAATTATATAATCTAAAATTCTAAGAATCTACCTTATTTACACAGGCCTCAGAAAGACTTTTGGAATCTACAGTAAAATTGCTGTTTCCAGTTTTGACAGTCACAGCTCTCATTGTTGCAAGCACAACGCTCCACATATTGCTTCCCTCTGTGTCAAACAGCTAATAACTAACAAAAACCCCCATACTTACATCATGTTTTTTGAGGCATCAGCAACTGACACGGTGCTATCGTGACTGACCCAGGCCAGGCGGTTCCCACTGGCAGAAAAACTGACACTATGCACCCATCCGCCACTTCCAGCACCCCCAAATTCTGACATCAGCTGCCCAAAAGGCATTTTGGAGCCCCACGGGGTACTGGCTGGTTTTTCATCCACTTCTTTAATGTAAGCAGAAAACACCCTGCAAAGAAAAGATTTCCACATGAATAAAGGCAGAAAAAAAAACAAATCTCCTGGGAGCTGCACATACATTTCACATTGAGTCCTCAACATAGAAAGGACATCAAAGTGTTGGAACAGGTCCAGCGCAGGGCCACCANACAATCAGATATATTCTAACTCTACCAAAATAAAACACCACGTTACCTTTAAATAAGTCACTAGCAGCTGGGAACCTTCAACGTACAGGGAGAAAGCAATAGGAGTGAGGGTGTAAGGCCTGCAGGGTTCTCATAAATGTACTGTCTTGTATCTTTCTCCTTTTTTCCAGAAGATGGCACAAAACCATACATTCTCATTCCAGTTTTCACTGTGCTAAGATTTCCCTTTCATCCCTTTGCAGTGCTAATAACTCCCAGAGTCAATTCTTCAGTTCGGGGGAAAAACCACAAATTGCACCGTATAATTAGAAGCTAATACAAACACCTACAAAATTACCCACTTTTAGAGAACATTCATTTTTAGCAGAATTTCAAAGAAAAAAAAAAACCCAACATCCAAATGCCAGCAAAGGGGTTCTGAGCCACCTCATCCTGGCTCATTCCTGAAAGAATGCCTTGACAACCTGAGTTATCACCATGTTTTTATAGGTTTTTTTCCCAGCACTCCAATTTTCAAGATATGTTTAAATAGAAAGCCTCCCCCTTTCATCAAATTCCTTCTGCATGATTCAGGCACGCCACAATATGGTGTTCTTGACTGTTACCATGGAAGTTACTGGGACGTCACAAACATAAGATTAGAGTCCATTGAACAGGAGGAGCAAGCAAGCTACGTCGTACTACTGCCAGAGAAACATCCCAATATAAGAGAAAAACCATGATACAATCATGGTTGCAGTCAAACACAAAAAGGAATTATTTTATAGTGAGTTTAAGGAAATGCTGCTCCCCCCTCACCATTTTTTAAATCTTTTAGATGTGTGGGGTGTGCACTTCAAAAGGTGCCTATATTCAGCTTACTCAAATAAAGCTGATCATTTGGAACAAGAAGGGTTTAACTGCAGCTATATTAGGTAGAGATTTTCAGAGAATTAAGTATAAATTTATACTTGGCTCTATCAGTTTAAGTATAATCTAATGGTAATCCTTCCACAAACTTAATTTTATAAGAGGTATCTAAAAGGACGGGTCTCTTAATGTATGGAAATAGGACAAGATGTTTAAAGCAACAGCCTTTGACATGAGGCAGAAAAATCATTCCTAAGCAGTGGAAGACCTTGAAGACAACTGCTAGGTAAAAATAAATAAAAAAAAAAAGTCTTCACCATTACTTAAGTCCCCCTCTCTTTTAAAGCCCAAATCATCTCAGCTTGAAGGTCCCAGCCTTCAAAGAACATTGGGAAATTACTTTCATTCCCACAGCAACGTTGTTCCAGCAAGAATATAAAATTCACACCTATGTGGTGCTGCTAGATATATATATTTTATATATATATATATATATTTCTAAAGACAAGAAGAGCTCATCTAGGCCAGCCACTGAAAAATCTCCGCTGAATACTCATCAACTTGAAGCCTCTTCTGCCCTCCATTCTTTTTCCAAACTGCCTCCCACTTAAGCTGCTTATTAACTGGCAGTGGCTCTGCCACATCCATTTCATCATTTTCTCCAGAACCACCTATCAGGAAAGATGCCAACTTCAGGTGCAGATATCTTCATTATATCTAGTATGTAACTAAACATTTCCTAGAACTGGAATTCTAAAGATCTATGTTAATCATTTAGCAAAGAGAATATTCTTTCCTGGGTTTGGGGAAGAAATAGAAACATTAACCTGGTACCAATCTCCACTACTTGTCCTCTCTTCCTTTAATGTTGCTATATGGAGATTTCTATGATGAAAGGAATACTATCATTAAATGATTCACCCTGAAGTAAAATGTGAAGCAACAGCAGAAAGTTTCCCAAATATTTTAAACCAAGATCTGATTTTCATCCAAAATGTACACCATTTTTCAGAGAAATAAGATGCAGAACACAGTGAGTTTTCTGATGGGAAACAAAAGACTAAGGAAGTCTTCCAGAAAATGCTCCCAGGAAATCGACTGGAATTGACATCTTGACTTTCTTCCAAAAAACCCAAACAAATGACAACAAAAACAACCCCCAGAATCCCCAAACCTATATTGAACAGGAAATAATTGAAGTCCAACTTCTCAACGAAAACAGGAAAGAGGAGATAATGAGGGATGCAACCTACACAGCAAGCACCAAACAAAGCCTGTAGCTGGAGTCCAAACCAATAAATAGATAAATATAATCTCAGCTGACCTAATGTCAGAGTCCTGAGATGCTTTTTGAACACACATGAAAAGCTCCTGCTTCTGGAAGATGAATGATGAATTTTACATCACATTTTTTGCAAAAGGAAGCAAAAATGTATAATAGTTTATCTAATTAAAGCTGGACAGAAGGCAGGAAAGGGAGACAACTCTCCTCTGTTTCCCAGCTTCCATTTAACGACTCTCCTTACATAAAAAGGAATTGAAAGATTGAATTTAGATGCATGGGTTTCATTCTGAAGTAAGGAATGCAATAATCAGTCCCACCTTCCCCTCCCACTCCTTCTTAGTAATTTTTAGTACACACTTTGAAGCTTAAAAATTGCCCTATTACATAAAGAATTTAAGCAAAGAAGCTTTCATGATCATTCAAGGTACGAGTGATTAAGTAAAATATGAATTAAAGTAAGCACTCTGCATACAGGCCCCAGTGCAGACCTCACTGCAGTGACCCCAATCGCTCAGCACCGAGCAAATGGCAGGGCCCATCCCTCATGGTGTAACTTCACAATCAGTTGGAAAGACTACTCCATCCATCTCACACACCAATCTGTTGGATTTTTTTAAATACTCTTCAAAAACATGTTTTGTTGCACTGAGATTCAGGTGGATCAATCCCTTGACTCTGCTCACCACAGGGCTGCAAGAATGTTAAGGTTAACACCAGCAACAGGGAGAGAAAAAGTGACTGGGGGAAGCAAAAGATGAGCGACCACCTTTGGAAGTGCCAAGTTACTCAGAACTGTGAAACTGCATCATTAGGATATTGCTTTTTAAACTCTAACAACTCTCCAAGATAGCACCTGCTAGTCTAATTTCAGCCTGACAAGCAGATCTCAGCACTCAGTGCACGCACAGTAGTACTACTTCTGTGTGCTGTTAGTAAAGAAACCCAGTCTCATGAAATTCAGCAGTTCATTAAATTCAAACGTGTCCCTCCACAGACACACGTCAGCAGCCCAAAGTCTGCATGCAGCAGTGCCAAAGTTTCTCAAGCTGGCTATTTTATTTCTGTAACAACAACAGTATGAAATGAGCCATCTTCTATTCTAATAGAAAATGCATGATCAACGTGCTCATGCCACTAACCAGCGATCCAAACCCATTTACGGATGCTTTACTTTCTCTCACCTGCATTTGAAGTCACAGGATCCTGCAGCCAGCAAAACGTTGTTGGGGTGCCAGTCCAGGCTAAGGACAGTGGAACGGATGGGCTTTTTAATGTGTTTGCTCACCCACCTGTATTGAAAAAGAAAGAAAGAAAGAACAAAGATGACAAAATCTCTATGAAAATATCTTACTGAACTCCCCCAAGTCACTGAAGTGCCCCTCAAAAAGATCACTCCCTTGCCAATGACTAAACACGTCAGTTTTGCAAAACACACGTTATGCCCAAATCTTTCATATTCCCTTGTACAGTCGGTGAGCTTTATTTGGTTATCTTAATTAAAATTTTAAATACTACGAACAAGTCCATGTTAAATTTATCTTTTCACCTAAGTCCTATTCCCCCTCTAACTAATTTTTATAAGGCATCAGATGGGAACTCATTAGCGTGAAGTTTGCAGAGTAACTGCCTGGTCCCTTACATCCTATGAAGAAGAGCTAAGCCAGGACTGTGATACTGTGATAAGAAGCACTGTTTTCACAGAACACTAAGCACAAGTCTTCTCCAGCTCCTTCCAATGAGTTTTACAGTCATCTCTCTTGCCTTGACATCGAACTGTTAGAACAGGTCCAGCGCAGGGCCACCAAGATGCTCAGAGGGATGGAGCACCTCTCCTATGAGGACAGGCTGAGAGAGCTGGGAATGTTCAGCCTGGAGAAGAGAAGGCTCCGGGGAGACCTGAGAGCAGCCTTCCAGGATCTGAAGGGAGCTCCAGGAGAGCTGGGGAGGGACTCTTGATCAGGAAGTGGAGTGACAGGATGAGGGGGAATGGTTTTAAATTGGAAGAGGGGAGATTTAGATGAGATATTAGGAAGAAGTTCTTTCCTGTGAGGGTGGTGAGGCACTGGAACAGGTTGGCCAGGGAAGCTGTTGATGCCCATCCCTGGAAGTGTTCAAGGCCAGGCTGGATGGGGCTTGGAGCAACCTGCTCTAGGGAGAGGTGTCCCTGCCCATGGCAGGGGGGTTGGAACTTGATGATCTTTAAGGTCCCTTCCAACTCTGACCATTCTATGATTCTATGTTTCTATCAACTTTTCTACTGCTTAATAACACAGTAACTATAAAATGCAACAAATAGATGGATAAACTGCCAATGATATGACCAGCACATGCAACCCAGTTATTTGAAGTAGAGTGAAAAGCAATCCTGATGTTGAATGCATCAATGTTTGCCTAAACACCTCTCTAACAGATTTAGTTTGTTTGAACTATTTACAAAATACTACTGAAATCTGTGTGTCACTTGATGACCTTGGGACTATGGTGTTTTTTCTCTGCTTGTACTTCCCATCAGGCACAAGCAGTCTTAAGGTTTGCATTAAATTATTTGTCTTCAACATATGGGGTTTTGATTCTTCTGCCGACAAGTGAGGCAGATAAAATGTTAATAACTGAATGTGTTGGAAAGCATAAAAGTCCAAAACAGTCCTGAAAATGTCTTTTGCAGATGGTATCACTGTTTACCATCTCCATGTGGAAGGCACAGACACCTGGGGTTTTAGGCATGTTTATGCTCCAACCCGTACAGCTACAAATGGAGATCTATTAAAGATCAGAAGCACTAAGTTTAGATGTCAAAGAGCAAGAAAAAATATGTTAATGGTGGAAATATTTGCAATAGTCCTGTCTGGAACCTATAAGCTAAGGAAAAAATATAGGACAGAATACAGAACAGGTAGATGACAAGCTCAAACATCTTCTAATAGAGCACCCTGGAGATAAGTGCCAGACTTGAATTCGTTAATGACAAGAAATGGCCCAAAATAATCTATACTGAAGAGGAAAGTCAAGGTTTCTTCATTCATTCTGGAAGGAGGTAGAGGAGGAAACATGTATCTTTTTTCAATCATACAGATGTGGTACAGAAATTTTTAATCTGTAGAAATTCTTTTAGAAAAAGCAACCTACATTTAAGGCAGTCAGCTGTAACACATCCACACCAACATGTATAACCTGAAAATATGCTAAATCAAAGGCCTTTAGGTGCTACACCAGAGTAAAGAAGAGGGAAACTTTTCCTTACGATGTAAAAAGGCCATGAAAAAACTAAGGTGGCTTATTCCTCTATATTTCCTGAAGATTTTAGAAATTAGTGAAGTAGTAACCTAGTTACCACTATAAAACTCCAGGCTTTAGCTTTCCCGTGCAGTGTATAAAGGTATCAACGGAAATTAAACAGCTCACCAGTCATTTTCAGATTCAAAGTAGCACACGGATATAAGTCGAGCTCCACTTCCCACAGCAAATTTGTTCTCCAGGGGAGACCATTTCACAAAAGTAGCTGCACGATTAATTCTCAGGATCACAAGGGTGGGTTTCCACACACCATCTTTCTGACTCCAGACGTAGGCATTACGGTCTGCACCGCAGGTCACAATGCGATCGCTTTTGGGAGCCCAGTCAATACCTGAAAATTAGGAGTTCACATTAATAAACTTTTCCCTTTATACTGTTTGCTTTACAGTAAGCTAAACAGAGATAACTGGAATGATGGAAGCTGCCTACTAAAGAGACACTTATTACTGTTATGTCAGTATTCCCCTTCCTCACTTATTCTCCAGGCACGCTTTAAACTGTTAGGGATATCGGTTTGTCCCTCTAGCTTTCATAGAAATTACAGAACCCAAATTTCCAGATTCCATAGGGAATCGGCCCGCTGAGGATGCCTGCTCTGGGTTGGCCACCAGATGGAGCTCTGCAGACCAGCCAAGGCCTCTCCATCGGCATCCTTTAAACCACCAACGTCTGCCCAGAAACCCGTTTTGACAGCGGAAACCCAGCAATTCTAAAACTATGCACAAACCTCTAACATAGACGTCTGCTTGCTGCCAGACCACAGTCCTGATCTAAAAGTTTAGATAGCAGGGTTGGGGTTTTTTTTGTTAGAAGTTATAAATCTTTATGTACTGACAGAATCCTTACATTTTTTCCATGCCTATTCAAGCTGTGCTGTGAGAAAGAAAACGTTTCCCAAGCAAAGCTAACAAATTCAAATAAGAAAACGAGGTCATTGATAAACCTGCCACTGCTTCTTTCCCTTCTTACGCAATGAAGGATGTTCTCAACTGGAAAGTCTCAGGGCAACATCATTTTTCATCTTTTCTTTAGCACCTTTGAGATGCAGAGCGCCATCTTTAACTCTCCTGCCACAAAATTGTATTTCAATGGCTTTCCATAACTGTATTAAGATATTTTTTAAGCACACAAGCTGAAAAAAGGATAAAAGTTATGGGAAAGATCTGTACTAATTTTACCATATCAGCCATACATGGTATACTCCAAAATAGGCTTAGACTTAAAAAGTTCAGTTTTGAGGAGGCTGGTAGCCTGAAACCATAGTTACCTGAGTCATTCTAGCACTGCCTTTGAAAGGGGGACCATCCTGCCTCTCTGCTCCTTCCCACCACCTCCCTTGCACAAGCACCAGCATTCTTCTCACCCGTGGCAAGTTCAGTTTTTTAGCTTAGCAGAAAACTAAGCCACCAAAAGGAGTGACTAATGCTCTTCCTGTAGATGAACAGAAGCAGCTCACCACAAATACCTCAATCAAGACACAGAAGGCAAGGCAAGACAAGACAAGAGACCTTGTCCCTTGTGACCAGAAGCTGGTGTGGCAGCAACCAAATCACTCCCATCAGAGGAAACGAGCGGTTTGATCAGCCTGTGTCTAACCACAGTTTAAGTCTATTCTTTAGGACAACCACAGCATTTAGTATTCCAAAGGCATAAGCTAGGAAAGCAGAGAGAGCTCTTTTCCCAAGTCATGAATACTTGGCTTCTAACACTAACAGGTACAAGAAAAATGCAGAGAAATGTCTCTGGGGAAGAGCGCGTCGTTTGTAAGTTCAGCCCAAGTGACTCTTCACAAAAGGGCACGCACAGGTCTGCTCTTTGACACAGAATCAGATAAATTGAATAAAGTTCCTGCAAAATGCTGTCAGGCAGATACTTAGTTGAGAACAGAATAAAGGATACTGCTGTTTTGGACAAGTGCTTGTGTTAATTGCTTTCATTTCCTTAGAGAATAAATCACTTATAAAAATATCACCATGAAAAAAAACCCCGTAATATAAACGGCTACGACAGGACAATCACATTTTAAAAATAACACCTTGTGACTCATCCTAGCAGCTCTTGTTACATTTTCACTCTGGATACTCTGGGCCTGCAGTAAAATTTGTTCACTGATGGCCTGTCATAAGTTCAGGACTGACCACTTCAAGTGTTTATACAGTCCCTAAAAGAGGGTATTTATTGCTGTCTGTAACCACAAACTGACACACCAGTTGTACACTTGATGAAGTTTTAACTCTAGCACTTGAAAGGGAGCAGCACGTATCACCCAGAGAGTTTGACACACCACCAGATTACTTCAGAAAACAAAAAATTTATTCTGGTCCATCTTCATGGATGAAAAATAAGCAACAGATAAGAAAAGCGGGCTCGATTACTCTACTAAAATGTCTGGAAATGAAACGGGGCTTTTTCTGCTAACATTCATTGCATGTAGTTCAGGAAAATGCTGTAAAGTTCTGTGTAAGTGGGAATGTCAACCTATAAAAAGATCTATTGACTCAACACTTGCAGATTTCCTGTTCAGATTCTCAACTGAGGAAACTAGGGAGCAGACAAACTTTGTATGTGGCACAGCACAACAACCTCCTCTCACCTGTAATGTGTCCATTGTGCTCCTTCAGCTCATGAGCCTTTACCCACTGGTTCCCACTCTTCTTGTAGATGTGGACTTCATGATTATTAGGGCTAATGGCAATCTCTTGAAGAAGAAATAAAACAATCTAATAGTACAGAAGGCTTTTTAATACCACATGCATTACTTGGAAAGACTTTCCAGTTTGAAAACTGTATTCTCAAATTTCAGAACATTAACATAGGTTTTGTAAATAAGGGGCCAACATCCCTGGATAATCTCAAATAACATGGTCATGAGTACAATGCACAGAAAGACAATACATTTGGAATGTAACAGTCCACATTATAGTGGAAAACTAGGCTATTATAAGAAAAAGGCTGGTTTGAGGTATGGAAAAAGAGGGTCAAAGAGGATAAGGAGCAGTTTATATTCTCATGAGGTGCAGATGAATAGGCAAGGCTTTCTGCAACACTCATTTGCTCATATGCTAGAGTTTCAATAATGGGTTTAGAAAAGTTCATATTTAGAAGATGAATGCTTCTAGGATCCTGAATGGAACGTTTAACATGCAGCATGTATTTGGTCATACCTTCCCTACATGTTTTCCAGAACATTAGTAGATCACAAACTGACAGCAATTGCAAAAAGAAAAATAAATTAAAACAAATATATTACTTACGAGTACGGTCTCGGTTCCATGCGTGGCAGGTGATTGGCTCTAGTAAAAACTGATGTAGAGACATTCCGAGCTAAAGGTATTCCTATGTTGTAAAAATTGAAAAAGCTGAAAGGTGTAAAATCGAAAAACAAAACACTTCAAAATTTGATAACTATTAAAATAAAATCAGCCTTCAATGTTTACCAGGGTTGTTTCAGTCCACTATTACAATTCTCACCATATTCTCACAGGTGACACAGCAGGTCATTAGGATATTTAACAAACCTAATAATTTTACTACAGAAATAGAACACTTGAAAAAAAAAATCATAAAAATTCTACGGACACAGCTCAGTGAATGGATTCAAGATCCTGACACATATCAAGGCTCACGGGCAGCATTTCAATAAAATCTTCTCCTTCTTCCTTTTCAGGAGACTAAATTGGTGTGCCCAGAATATTGATATGCAACTGTAATCCGCTGATTTATTATTTGATAAAACCATTTATATGTGTCCTAGGGGAAAATTATTAAGATTACTAATCAACTAATTACAAATTTCTTCAAATTAATCCTAGCACTTAACTGGTTTACAGTTAAGCATTTGCTCCCATGAGATTCAAACACTAAAAGAACAAGCTGAATCATTCTAGTTTGTAAGTATTTTAATTTGTTTCTAAAAAAGCTAAATTTTTTTCTTGAATTTATAACTGCTACAAGAGAAAGTGCAGAACATCTGCAATTGCAGAGACACTGACCCATAATTACAAAATTGCTTAAAATACCATATCGTGTTCTAAGTCCTGTGTGACAGCATAAATGAATGAAGATAACATGGTAAAAACTCAAGGTCACCTGAAATAATTAAAATGTGCATAGGTCAATACATAAAACCTGGATTTGTCAATTCCCTCCATATATTCCACTAATTTTCACAGTAATTTATCCTTGGCTGATGGATCAAAGTCTTTTTACCCCTACATATCCATCTAAAAAGAATTATCTCTGTGATGTCATTCCAAGACATCCACACCCATTATAGCCTGAAATTACAACATACCCAAGTATGGCCATGTTAGCAGAGGGTGGAGACTTCAAGACAAGGTAGGAATTTGGAAGCAAACAGGAAATGAATGGCAGCCCAACAGAAACTCAGGAGTGAATGAAAGATGAGTGCATTCTTGCGGAGCTTAGCAATTACTATCACATCAGTAATCTCACAAATATGCTGAAAGTGCTGAATCTTGGAGCACAAATGATACAGTACTTTGCCAAGTCAAATAATTGGAAAGATTTTTTTCTTTTCTGTACTATTTTTTTTTAAAGAAATCAAGCACTGCTATTTTGAAGAAATACTACTTACAGTTACATTTCAAATGTACTCCAACTATAACTTTTAGCTATACAAGCTTTCAGTGCAGTTCATAATCTTAACAGCATGATTTTCAGGGTTCTTCTAATAATCATATTCTACCAATCAAAGGAAGCTTTTAAACAGATGCAGTCCTAAACAAAATTATTAATTACTTTTTATTAATGAAAAAACATTGACATAATCCAAGTTACCTTTGACCTTAGACAGCCATGATTTGACATTCCATGTGTTAATATAAGCAAAGCACAACTGCAAATTGCTTTTTCCACGATCTAGCTTTAGCACATGCCAACATTCAGTAGCAGTACATTTCCATATACAGGAAAAGTTGAAGAGCCGTTCTACCAACAAGGAATGCTCAGCTTTTTCTACTCTTTCTGAAATAAAATTTAAAAATATCCAATCTCCCCTCCCCAAGGGACACAACTATTTCAAAACACTTTCTAATACAACCCTGGTATTCACTCCACATATTGGCACTACATATTAACGATATGGTCCCATCCTAACATCTAGTTCAGAGGTTTTTGCTAACCTACACACTGTTCCCAAAGACAGCCTAGACAAACAGTATCACCCATTCCTTCTCATTGATTCAGTTCCTTCAGTACTGCAACTTGTACCAGGCGACTGTTTTCCATTTTGATTTGGTAACAAACTCATAAAAACCAAGAGTGATGATAATCTCAACAAGCACTGCTATTTATATCATCTGATAGTTGCAGGGCTATTTTCTTTGGGAAGATAAATCTCACTGAAGTCTTCCAGTGATGTTTATTCCTTACCAATACATAGACAAAACCAAACTCACATTTCACTGGAGAAACTACAACTGGCTCTATGATTCTTGATATAATTCATGGAATCATGGAATTGTCAGAGTTGGAAGGGACCTCTAGAGATCATCTAGTCCAACTCCCCTGCTAAAAGCAGGATTGACCAGAGAACATCACTCAGGGCTGCATCCAGGCGAGTCTTGAAGGTCTCCAGAGAAGGGGACTCCACACCCTCCCTGGGCAGCCTGTTTCAGTGCTCTGGCACCCTTACTGTAAAGAAGTTTTTCCTCATATTCAAATGGAACTTCCTATGTACCAGCTTGTGCCCACTGCCCCTCGTCCTGCCACTGGGAACCACTGAAAAGAGTCCAGCTCCATCCTGCTTCAACCCACCCTTCAGATACTTAATTAAGTCTTAATTAATAAGGCCTCAGCCTTCTCTTCTCCAGGCTAAAGAGTCCCAGCTCTCTCACACTTTCCTCATCAGGGAGATGCTCCAATCCCTTAACCATCTTTGTTGCCCTATGCTGGACTCTCTACAGTAGTTCCCTGTCTCCCTTGAACTGGGGAGCCCAGAACTGGGTGCAGTATTCCAGTTGTGGCCTGACCAGAGCAGAGCAGAGGGGAAGATTCATATGTAGCAAACTCCTCAATGTCTTCCCATCAGCCAACCTCTGCATCTCACACAGGGAATATAATGTGATGATAATTTTGTTAGCCAAGTACTTAACGCAGCTGTAACTGATCCTTTTTTCAAATGCAAAGTAACTGTCCTTGAGTTTCAATAAAATTTTAAAAGAGGGAGAAAAAAAAAAGAAAAGCAAAACTGGCACCTTTGTACAGCAGGGGTTCTTTCTGTACATAAACTGGCAAAGATCATGATTGGGAAGCACAGAGCTCAGCTGCTGTCATCTCTCAATGGGGTGAGAAATATGTGGCGTGGGGCCATCCCTAGACAAGCAACTAACAAGGACAGACTCAGAANGTTTTTTCATCCCTGGAGGTTTATCGCCTTCTGAGGTGGAGGAGGTTGTTGCCATGAAAGGCGAAATCAGGACTCAGTAGTCAGGGTGGCTATGAAGCAGGGATTCTTCATTGCACGATCCCTCTGAATGTGCGTGCTGGGTAAAGTTAGTTTAAGAACATATATGTGCGTTATTCATACATATTCGTGCTATTTTAACATGCTCATTATTTTTCCNGGACTCACCTGAGGCGGTGGGAGCGGAGCGGGACTCGCGGACTCTGGTCAGTCAACGCGACTCCGCTCCGGCGGCGGCTGAGGGAAGGGAGCGTCCGGCGGCGGAGGCCGAGGCGGGCGGGCG
>VXBW01001202.1:124010-184547 GCA_013400375.1 Thinocorus orbignyianus
ATAATCTCAACAAGCACTGCTATTTATATCATCTGATAGTTGCAGGGCTATTTTCTTTGGGAAGATAAATCTCACTGAAGTCTTCCAGTGATGTTTATTCCTTACCAATACATAGACAAAACCAAACTCACATTTCACTGGAGAAACTACAACTGGCTCTATGATTCTTGATATAATTCATGGAATCATGGAATTGTCAGAGTTGGAAGGGACCTCTAGAGATCATCTAGTCCAACTCCCCTGCTAAAAGCAGGATTGACCAGAGAACATCACTCAGGGCTGCATCCAGGCGAGTCTTGAAGGTCTCCAGAGAAGGGGACTCCACACCCTCCCTGGGCAGCCTGTTTCAGTGCTCTGGCACCCTTACTGTAAAGAAGTTTTTCCTCATATTCAAATGGAACTTCCTATGTACCAGCTTGTGCCCACTGCCCCTCGTCCTGCCACTGGGAACCACTGAAAAGAGTCCAGCTCCATCCTGCTTCAACCCACCCTTCAGATACTTAATTAAGTCTTAATTAATAAGGCCTCAGCCTTCTCTTCTCCAGGCTAAAGAGTCCCAGCTCTCTCACACTTTCCTCATCAGGGAGATGCTCCAATCCCTTAACCATCTTTGTTGCCCTATGCTGGACTCTCTACAGTAGTTCCCTGTCTCCCTTGAACTGGGGAGCCCAGAACTGGGTGCAGTATTCCAGTTGTGGCCTGACCAGAGCAGAGCAGAGGGGAAGATTCATATGTAGCAAACTCCTCAATGTCTTCCCATCAGCCAACCTCTGCATCTCACACAGGGAATATAATGTGATGATAATTTTGTTAGCCAAGTACTTAACGCAGCTGTAACTGATCCTTTTTTCAAATGCAAAGTAACTGTCCTTGAGTTTCAATAAAATTTTAAAAGAGGGAGAAAAAAAAAAGAAAAGCAAAACTGGCACCTTTGTACAGCAGGGGTTCTTTCTGTACATAAACTGGCAAAGATCATGATTGGGAAGCACAGAGCTCAGCTGCTGTCATCTCTCAATGGGGTGAGAAATATGTGGCGTGGGGCCATCCCTAGACAAGCAACTAACAAGGACAGACTCAGAAGCGGAGATTGCAGACGTGCGTGTGACAGAGAGAGAAAGAAATGCATCTTTTTAATCCTTGCCTATTTCCAGAGCACCCACACCACTTTCAAACACCTGGAAGAGAAGCGCCTATCATTAAGCACTGCCTCCCACCACTGTCATCCCCTTCCAAAGTCACTCTGCCCAGCTTTCCCAAGAGGGTGATTCCTCACGGGCGAGTCTATTGACACAGGACACCATTTAGCGTGATAAAAACCGACCGGTTCGGGACGGATGGCGGGCCGCGGCCCGGCCCCGCACTGATAACGCAGGTGCGGAGGCCCCAGAGGGGCAGGGGCGGGGGCTGCTCCCTCCCCGGCCCCATCCTTTCCCTCAATACTTCATGTCNACACTGCGCCTGCGCCGCCGGGGGGGGCTGAGGGGGGTGGGAGCCGCTCGGCGCCTGCGCGCTCGCACCTCAGACAAAGGCGGGCGTCGGGAGCGCGCATGCGTCGCTGCGCGGGAGCGCGCCTCAGGGGATGAGGGGAGATTAAATTATCCAGCGGGATGGAGGTTTTTTCATCCCTGGAGGTTTATCGCCTTCTGAGGTGGAGGAGGTTGTTGCCATGAAAGGCGAAATCAGGACTCAGTAGTCAGGGTGGCTATGAAGCAGGGATTCTTCATTGCACGATCCCTCTGAATGTGCGTGCTGGGTAAAGTTAGTTTAAGAACATATATGTGCGTTATTCATACATATTCGTGCTATTTTAACATGCTCATTATTTTTCCGAGGATTCATTACCATACCCTACCACCCTCCTGGAACNTGAGGTGTCCCCACGGCCTCACCACCCTCAGAGGGGTGTCCCCCGGCGCTGAGGTGACTCCCCGCCCCTCAGCACCGGCGGGCCTGCAGGCCCCCCCCATTCCTCTGGCGAAGGGAGGGAGGGAGGACAGCCAGCCATCCAACCATCCACCCCAATTCCCCTNTTTTCATCCCTGGAGGTTTATCGCCTTCTGAGGTGGAGGAGGTTGTTGCCATGAAAGGCGAAATCAGGACTCAGTAGTCAGGGTGGCTATGAAGCAGGGATTCTTCATTGCACGATCCCTCTGAATGTGCGTGCTGGGTAAAGTTAGTTTAAGAACATATATGTGCGTTATTCATACATATTCGTGCTATTTTAACATGCTCATTATTTTTCCGAGGATTCATTACCATACCCTACCACCCTCCTGGAACCCCCTTGTTCTTCTCCAAGATGACGTTGTGCTGGCCTCCATGTTCACTACATGCGTACGTGTTGTTGCCATGAAAGACGAAATCAGGACTCAATAGTGGGGGTGACTGTGAAGCAGGGATTCNAAGGTCCCTTCCAACTCTTAACCATTCTATGATTCTATATTCATGCTGTTTTAACATGTTCATTATTTTTCCGAGAATTCATTACCATACCTTACCACCCTCTTGGAACCCCCTTGCTCTTCAGAGATAACTTCAAGTTCCTTCTCCAAGATGACGTTGTGCTGGCCTCCCAAATCACTACATGCATACGTGTCTAGAAACAGCTGTCATGCTACTCATCATACCCCTGCAGCGGGGTAGGCCCCTGTTTGTGGTCAGCCACGTTAGAAAAACTCACAGTATTTGCTAACTCATGCTAAGAGAGGCTTAGTTATGTCAAGCAAACCTTCAAACCGTACTTCAGCGTTATTCCTTAATTCAAGGTCATGGCTGTCCCTGTTGGAAGGGCTGTGGGGCAGGTGTGTGTAGGCCCGATGGGTGTGAGGTAGGACAGGGTTTGGGTGAGGCCTGCTGTCTGTGTGGGAAGAGGTTTGGGAATGAGCGTGAGGAGGTAAAGGGAGATAATTTGGGCTTCTTTGGTGTAGGCTGACGTAAAGAGCCTCTGTGTGAGGAGTCTGGCCTTTCAGTACCTAAAGGCAGCCTACAGGAAGGCTGCCTTTAGGGGAGAAGCTGTTTACAAAGGCCTGCAGTGACAGGACGAGGGGCAGTGAATTTAAGTTGGAGAAGAGCAGATTTAGATTGAATATTAGGAAAAATTTCTTTCCTCTGAGGGTGGTGGAACACTGCAGCAGGTTGCCCGGGGAGGTGGCTGAGGCCCCTTCCCTGGAGATATTCCAGGTTAGGCTTGATGAGGCCCCGGGCTAGTTGGGGGGGTCCCTGCGCCTGCGGGGAGGTGGGACTAGATGGCCTTTGGAGGTCCCTTCTGGCCTGGATGATTCTATGATTCTTCCCCTTTGGGGGCTGAGGGGTGGAAGGCAGGCTCTCCCTCTGCAGGGGATAACAGTCCTGACTTCATTCAGGTGCTGTGGGACCTTCCCTAATATCTGGCTGGAATATAGAAAGAACTGCATTTGCAGTACTTTGCCATACTTCTCATTCCCTTAAGGAATTCCTTGCTGTTTGGGGTCTTGTGGTTTGGCTCCTGTAAAACTTCAAACCCCCTTGCCTTTGAGGTTTTGTGAAATCAAGTATAACAGCAACAACTGGAAAAAAAAATAGGCAAGTGGGGGGAATGGGCAGAGATCAGTGACTCCCAGGTATACTGAGGAGCAATAGAGTAGTGAGTTTAATTTCAAGTCTGAGAGAAAATAAACATTTTATAAGCATCTAGAAGGAAACAAGAAGGTGAATGCTAGCCAGTATGGCTTTGTTGTGAATGAATTGAGCCAATCTAATTTCCTTTTCTGGCAGCATAACAGAGCTTGCAGATAAGGGAGAAGCAGTATAGGTCATATATCTTGATTTTTAGCAGAGCTTCTGACACTGGCTTGCAGGATATTCTAATAATAAACTGGGAAGCCAGTCTAGATGATGCCACTCTAAGGCAGTGGCAGAACTGGTTGAGGGAAAATGTACTTGATATCAGTGCTCGTACAGGGAATTACCCTGGGTCCATTACTCATCCATGATGAAATAGAGAGTGTAATTACTGCATTTCAACATGAGATCAAGTTTGAAGGCAGAATAAGCACAAAAAACTAGGTTTCAAAATGGGTGCTCTGTGGAGAAAAATAGCATGCAGTCTGGTAGCAGGTGCACTGCTGCACACTTTATTGTAACCAGCTTCAGAATTGCAAGACTGGAAAGGACTGGGCAGCTGGCTGTGCTGGGAAAGGAAAGGAAAGGATGGACATGCTGCTATGGATCATAAGCTGAATAGGAGTCCAGAAGATGCAAAGATCATTCAGGTTCATATAGGTAAGGAAACA
This sequence comes from Thinocorus orbignyianus, assembly GCA_013400375.1. Classification (NCBI taxonomy): domain Eukaryota; kingdom Metazoa; phylum Chordata; class Aves; order Ciconiiformes; family Thinocoridae; genus Thinocorus; species Thinocorus orbignyianus. The sequence continues at coordinate 128,282 of VXBW01001202.1, forward strand.
CTTTTAACACACACACACACACAGAAATCCTACTTTGCTGAGCTGTACTAAAATAGTATGTCCCATCCTGGGCTCCAGACAAGAGAAATATGAATGATTTGGAGAAAAAGGTGGCAATAATGATCAGACTCTTTGAACACATGACTTTTGCTGAGCCTGTTGAGAAGACAGAAAACTGAGGAAAGATGTGGTAAGCCTTCAAATAGATAAAAGGCTGCTGTTATGAGGAAGAGAACAATTTGTTCTCTTATGTCCACTGGGGGTAGGGCGAGAAGTTGTAAGCTAAGATAACAGCAAGGCAGATCTAGGTTACAGTGAAAAAAATTCTCAGTGATTCCTTTGAAGTAGTCAAGCCCTGTGTTGGACTGACGTGGCAGGATGCAGGGTTCTTCTTAGAGGTTTTTAAGAATGGATCAGACAAATCTTTGCCAGAATGGCAAAAGTGCAGTGAAGATATTGCATTTGGGATGGAGGCTAGAGTTGATGGTCTCCTAAATCAGTGTTACTGTGGTTCTGTAGCTGCAAGATATGTAATCATTGCAGCCCTTATTGACTTACGGATAAAACTAGATCAGCTGTACAGATTAAAGATACACAACTAGGACAAATAAAATTACGTAACAGGAATGAAATTACGTTTTAAGTATGGTTTTATGTTTACAAAACGATTTTCACCAGATGGAATGAAAGTATCCAAATGAGGAACTCTGCAGAGCTTTTAAGCATTAAAAGCTAAGGCTCTTTCTCCGCTGAAGCTTTCCGGAGAATTTTCCACCATTGTTCCTGCCTTATTGCTGGTACAATTCTGCTGTGCTAATCCAGAAAGGATGCCAATGTTTTTGAGATTAAGGCCTTGGAAGCAAGACTGAACTGATCTTAGTGAAAGTAGTTTAGATGCACTCTGACCTTGAGACATATATGTAAAAAAAATTGAGATGGGGCATCCTGGTGCAGTGAATGCATGCAGATGGGGAGTGGCCACTCAAAGAGAGGTCATTTTGGAAGCAGGTTGTTAGAGATACAAACAGGTAATTGCAAATGAAAAATACAACAATGTGTGATGTTCACCTCAGTATTTGAAAATGTAGCTGTTTACAGCACGGTGTCATATCATGGCTGATGTTTAAAAGGAAGATGCAAGAACTGTAATTTTTTCCCCTGATTGTATTCTCCATTCCCCCAGAACTCTCACGTAGATCACAGTAATTTGTCCAAATCGGTTTTCATCAGCAATATTCTTGAATTATCAAAAACGTGGCCTTAACCTTAAGGTCACTGATGATCTAAATAACTGCAAATACGGGGTTTTTAAGCAGGCAAAGACGTTGTATCACAATGTCTTGCTTGCTTGCTACTTAACACTGTCTCTTGTTTTAACTTTATGTGGAATGCATGTGATGGTCATAACACAGAATCAGGTAGAAGGAAGACTGCTCCCAGCATGTGCAGCTTGTAGTGATGCAGTCTCTTTGCCATACTGGTTTTCTAGGTAATGATGAGCTCGATACTGACTGCTTTGCCCCCTGCCAGAGAAGATCAGTGGTGGAGCAGGTCGGAGCCTGCATGCTCAGGCTGGCAGGCCCCTGGGCTCAGCCTGTAAGTGACCACCTTCAGAGCAAAGTGTGAAGTGTGTGACATCTGGCAGCATCTGCACTCCGTTAGCTCACTTTTCAAAGGTTGTATGCCTAAATGCATTTGTTCCAGTTGTCTGAGCAGGGCTTGGTGAACAGCAGCAGGGTGTTTGGATGACAGCCGTGTTTTGCTTTAGGTCCTACAGAAAATGACCACTGGAAAAGAAACGGCAGCAGTGATTATCACAATTTTTTTAGATTATGGCAGCAAAATTGTACGTTGGCTGGTTCACTGGCTGGATCGGGCTTTGAGCAACCTGCTCTAGTGGGAGGTGTCCCTGCCCATGGCAGGGGGTTTGGAACTCGGTGATCTTTAAGGTCCCTTCCAACTTTAACCGTTCCGTGATTCCCTGGGGGTCAGCCCTTTTAGTTTTGGAGTAATTCTCCTACAGCAGACAAAGTCTTGTCCTGCATGCTGTACCCCACTGTGATGCCACAGGAGCTGTTTCTGCCTCTCAGCTTGTCTGAATTTGCTCTTTTTATGATACTCTTCTTTCCTGTTGTTGTTTCCCACTATGTCTAACATCCTAGGTTTAGCAGGAGCCCCAAACAGTGTTCTGCTGTCTCACTGCAAACAAATTCAAGTTTTCTCCCATACAATAAGCTTTCTTAAGACTACGAATGAAGGCTAATGCTGAGAGGAATTATTTGCAAGAGATGGCCCAGATCCCACCTCCTTTCCATTCCATGAAAAATCCCAAATCTGTTAACACAGATCCTTCAAGTAGTGCTGGATGTCTTCTGCCATTCCAGGTATACTTGAGAAGTATTTTTTGCAATTTTTCAGGTCTGACACACAAATGATTTGCAGATCACTGCACACTTTTTCTTGTCTTCTAGCCTTTTTCCCACATAGACTTAAACCTGTTTTTTAATCAGTACTAAAGCAATTTTTCAATGAGCAACTCTTGGCAAGATACATAGTGTTCTGGAGAAAAAGAGGAGATTGAAGTGATATTGCAGCAATATCTTATTTGCCTTTTAAAGCCTTGTTAAGAAAGGGGGTAGAAATGCTATAATGTCTAGGCTTGTGCCCTTCAGACCTCTTGCTATGAGATGAAATCACTTCTGGAAGCAATGATGTGCTACCCCTTGGTTTTAGCCCAGATGAAGGAGAGGACAAAGGAATTGGGTACTTGCTTTGTATAATTTTAGTCCTTGCCTTCCCTGCTAGACTGCTGGTGTGTACAGAAGTGTCCTGGAGTGCCATGCCAGGGTGAGGTGGGCTTTTTCCTTGCTGTGCAATTTTGGTGCCATTGAGAAAAGATTTAGCCCTTAATGTGCATGTGCATCCCTTTTGGAAGTAAAAGGATGCTTCTTTTTCCCCCTTTCTTTTTTATTAGTGAAAACACCTCTGTACTAACCATAAGCTGTTTCAGAACTTATCTCTGTGCACAAAGAGACTTGGAGAATACCTCTGCTCACTTTTGTAGGGAAGTGCATGAGTCAGCTGGTGTTGAGAACACACCTATGTTTTCCTCATCTCCATCCCACACCCTTTTCTCCTCTAGTAAATTCACGGCAGTTGGTTTCAAACGTGCAGGCTCTGTCTTTGGTGCCTGTTCCTGAGCTGCTGGTGCAGACAAAGAGGGTTTTGGTGCTTGGATGATCTCTCCAGATGTAAGTCCTTTGCTTGCTGAGACACAATGCCTGGTGTGCAGTTTCTATAGAGCTGATTCAGCCGTCCTGTCTCTCCTCTCTGCTTCATGTATGGTCTTCCTGTCCTTGACCAGGCTTTGATTGGCCTCCTGTTCCTGTATCAGAAAGGTTTTGATTGAACAAGAGAAATCTTTGCACTGGAAAAAGCTGACCTAGAACACATCTGATGAGTTTTTTCAGGATAATGACATCAAGGTGAAGAGTACGGTACTCTAAAGAATGGTAGTTAGTAGGTGGGGTTTTAATTTACAGTTTGTTTCTTTTTTGTAAGTTTTCTGTGTGTCCTGCATCTTCTCCAGCTGTTCCTGTGTGCTGTGGATGGACCTGCTTTGGCAGGGGTTGGACTAGATGATCTCCATAAGGCCCTTCCAACCCCACATCATTCTGTGGTTTTGTGGCCATCTGTGTGGGAGACGGGCTCCTTTAGGGCCCTCTTCTTCTCATGCAAGATTCTCAGTCTCTGCATGATGTTTCTGTTTGGAGCCTAGCCCTGTTTCCAGTTCCATAATCTGAAAAGGAGCAGAAGAATAAGTGGTTATGGAAGGGATTGGGAGTGTTGATGTGCAGTTATGAGGATTAGAAAAAGAAATAGAAAGATGGTATTCACCCCAGGAGTTTGAAGCTCCTCATGCTCTAGACTTTTGTAGCAGCTGAAAAATAAACAGCAAGCAAGTCATGCCACTGATGACAGTACTTTGCAGGTTCTCCTTCGTGGGTGTAGATCAGCTGCTGATATCAGGGGCTTGTTACCGCTGTACTCAAGCTCCATAAAGATTCTGATCGATGAGTTCTGTGCAGGATGCAAAGTGCTGAAGTTCTGTTGCGCTCCAGTGGGCCGAGAGTGTCCTACATGCATCTTTTCTGCCTAGTCTGGATTTCCTTAAATTAGTGCATTCCTCTTGGGACATGCTGGCTGTTAAATGGAAATGTTTCTTTTCAGGTATTTGTGCTGAATGTGGAAGCTCAGATGCAGGGAGGAGTTTCATAGATGCTCTGCTAGGATGATCTTTCTAATATATTTGTTCATGTTTTTCTTACCCTGGAGTTTCATGATGTTGCTTTTTTTCCTCTCCTTTCAGGGCTAACTGCTCAGCCTATTCCATCTTGACTTATAGGTCTTTTATTGCTATTTAATAGTGCTGCTTAATCTTTTCCAGATGCACGTAACGATCCTGCTCCTGACAGATCTCTTGCCACACAAGAAGCCTATGAAGAAGGTATGAAACAGAACGACAGCACAGCTATTTATACAGATCCTTGAGAACTAGGGTATGTATATCTGATGTCTGTATGTTGCCTTCTGGGAAAATATGCCATATCTTTAATTTTTCTGAATATTATAGGCTGCCTTTCTAAAGGCTGCATCCACAGTTCACTGAAATCAATGGAAGTGAGCCCAGCTGACTTGTAAAACTCTAGATTGGACCATAAACCAGGTGGTGGTATGTGTGCTTAGCACCACTGGACTAGTCAAGGGTATTATCTCCACCTATTATGATGTCAATAGCTTTCATTCTAAAATGGCACTTCAGGCTTTTATTTCTACCCCTCAGTGGAAAGAGGGTGGCTGGGAGTGTGCTGTAGCTGGAAGGTGAAGATATTGTCTGAACATGCAGTAGCTGAAAGCACAAAGGTGGCAGAAGGCTCAGGCTCACTCTGGGAGGAGGTGCTGTGCGTTAAATCCGCAGCTAGCTCTGATATTTCTGAAGTGCCAGTTGTCAGCACAGTGCCAAAGGAGCAATCTGCTCAGTGCTGGCAACTTTTCTCCCCTCTGTGCCAATTATGAATGCCATTGACTAGCTAGAGAGGGAAGCCAGCCCACTCTTTGTTGGAGGCCTGATAGGTGTGATGAGTGAAGTTGTGTAATAAGTGAAAGAAAGGACGAATTGAGAGGAAATGGAGGAATTCCTCAGTGAGCCATCTGTGATGTAGATTACCAGGGAGGAAGTGGATTTCTTCTTTTGTGGATTAATTTTGCCAGGCTGCAATCACTGAGCTCACATGCATTCTGCTTTTCAGAATCATAAAAAGCAATGCAAGAGCTAACGTGTATTATTAACACCATGCTTTCAAATCAGCACTGGAGAGAAATAATGGAATGTATACCTTAAGGTTTCCAGCTCCTAATATAAAGGGCAGAAAGGTGAGGAGGTGGCTTACATCAGCCACAGCTTTCTTTGCTCTCTCATCGACTGCTCAGTACTCACTGATGATTTCCTCATGCTCATTAGCAACACGCTGGAAGGTCAGGCTCCAGCTTTCATTTAATAGGAAGCAGCCTGATTCCAGAGGGCAGAAAGAAATCTTAGAGACCCAGAATGTCTTGTCTGCTCAGCTCTTCCATTTGACTCTTGAAGGGATGATTTGTGCATCACAGTTTTATGTAGAGTTTGTTTTTTTCTCTGTAAAACTGTGTGCTGTTAAGCCAAGTGAGATTCATCCCCACTGGATCTGCATTACAGAATATTAGTACCTGTGTATTTACTTGCAAGCTAAATGAGAGCTAAAATGCAGATGCACCTCTTGAGGCAGTAATAGACCCTGTTGTTCATGAAGGCCTTGAGTCTGAGCCTGTTTTTCTGAATTTCTGTGTGCTTGGATTTGAGTTTCTATACCAATATTATTTATTTCAAAGTTATGCTGCAGCAGCAGCTGGCTTTAGACCCAGCTGAGGCTGTGTTTGATTGCATTCTGAACAAACATAGTCTGTGCTCCACAGTTTACAATATGTATGTGTCTCTTTATCTCTTGGAAAATATCAGCCCCGCAGCTCATTTAGTGCTTACTGTTTACTGATATGAATTATTGGAGGATTGTTGTTGCTGCTGCTGTAAAAATAATATTAAAAAAAAAAAAAAACAACACAACAAAACACCACTCTAAGGAAGAAGAACTACAAGGGCTTTAATAGGAAAAACTGCATTCTAGCAACCCAAGCTGCTCTTCAGCAAAACAACATCATGTAAATGTGCCATTGTGTTCCGGAATGCTGCACAAGTTCTGTGCTATGTAGGTTTTGTATAACAAATAAGCTTAAAAACCCAATTTTGCTATGGAGATAGCAGTTCACCTGCTAAAAATGTATCCTTTTATTAGTAGTCGATTGAAAGCGAATGTATTGGGTGCATTTTTTAACCTATTTGAATAAAAGCAACACTTATGACTCAGGTTTTATAGCTGATGTCCCATAATTGCAGCTGAGAAATGTTTCTTGTATTATCAGTCCTTTCCAGAAGTTATACTCTTCTCCTTGGAAATGTTAGCCTGTGTGGTCTTTATGAGAATGAACTGCAGACTATAATGGTCAACATTAAAGAAGCTTCTTTAAATCTATGCATGAAATGAAACGGCAGGTATATTATTTCATGCTGCAATCTGTAACACAAGGGTGCTTAAAATTTCACTAAAATGGATCTCACTGTGGGCTACAGTCTGTGGAAGAAATCCGAGCACCATGGAAACAAGTCGTGAAATTATAGTTTCAATGGAGGCAGAATTTTACGTTGTTTTACCCTTTTAAGGTGGGTTTTTCACAAGTGCTCAGCACTACCTTAACTCTTCCACCAAATCTGCTAGAAGTCTTTTCCTAGGCCTTGCTGGGAGCAAATCTGGGCCAAGAGGGTGCGTTTTTAAAAATCATAGAATCATAGAATCATAGAATGGTTAGGGTTGGAAGGGACCTTAAAGATCATCAAGTTCCAACCCCCCTGCCATGGGCAGGGATACCTCTCCCTAGAGAAGGTTGCTCCAAGCCCCATCCAGCCTGGCCTTAAACACTTCCAGGGATGGGGCATCAACAACTTCCCTGGGCAACCTGTTCCAGTGCTTCCTGCTATCAGTGTGATATCTCTAAAGACTGAGGTCTTCACATTTTGCAGATTTATCAGACCTGTCCTAGAGACCACTGTTATCCATTATTGGCCTAATCCTTCGCTTCTTACCCAGAATTAAGACTTTTTTACCTGACCACTTGCACATGAGCTCTTTGACAAGTTAGCTGTTGCTTAATAGTGTTGCTTTCTCTGTACATGGACATAGAGTTTGTTGAATCTTCTCCATGACCTCTGCCTGCTCTAGGAGTTTGTAAGAGTGCTTGCTGCCTTCCAGGCTGCTCTGTGTTTCTTCCAGTGCTGTCTGTAGCACGTACTGCTCCTGCAGCTCCTCCTCAGGCTGGCAAGCATCCTCATCCATTTAGATCCAAAAATGGAGGATTAATGTAAATAATTAAGGGAGAAGAAGCTGAAAGTTGTAGAAGGTCTCTCTGCAAAGTTGTTCTTCAAGAAGGTGTAGATTTTTAAAATATTTTAAAACACAAACGAAAAAAAAAAACATCTCTGGATCCCATTATTGTGTATGTCTGTCTTGAGTCTTTGTAGCCACACTGACTTCAAGAGAATTACTGAGGCTGATGTAACAGGACAAGTTAGGTTTGAGTGTGTCTATATATATATACACACACGTGTATATAGAGAAAGAATCTTTGTTGTTATTCTTTAGGTTACTAACACTGGATTTTTGGCAGCAGTTGTATCACTTTATTCCAACAAAGAGACTAGTCTTTTACTAATTGAATTACTTAGGGGTTTTTTTTGGAAATGAAGTGCTGAAGGAAGCTCCTTACTTTACAACTCTGTTAGTTTCAAGTCCATTTCTTGGCTATCCTGTTTGAACAGCAATTACAACTAATCTTACAAGCAAAACTTTTTTTTTTTTTAACTACATATGACTAGTTCTTTGTGTTTCTATTTCAATGAAAGCTGGTAGTAATGCTTGTCTTGTATAAAGTTTGTTGGAGATACTGCAGACTGAAATTGATATGAGTGGGAGAAACAGGGCTTTTGAAAATAAATTTTCAATTTGTTCAAAATGTTTGTCTAAACAAGAGTACATCATCTACTGCTTTGTACTGCTTTAAGCTATAAAATAGAACTGGTACACTCTGCTATCCAGGGACCTGCTTCTACCCTTTCCAGTTTACCTTGATGTGCTGTTGCAGTTTATTCAGTGTCCCAAAAATCTCCCTGCCATTCCTGTTGGCATCATCCAGTTGCATTTCCATTCTGGCCAGGTGAGTGTCCATCATTTTGAGCCTGAGAGCTTCAGCACTCCCTTTGCCTCAGTCTCCAGACTCACCTGCAGAGACTCAATTGTGTGCTGGTGGTTCTTGCTGTGGAGTCCAGTGAAACATATGGTACAGCATTCTGTTACGTTGAGTCTGATCCAGCCTTTGTATCAAATTATTGCCCACCAAGTAATAAAAATAGAAGAACTTTGGAAACCTGTTTAAAACTGAGAAACTAATATTTTGCACCAAGCCATTCATGAATGCCTTCTTTTAAAGCATAGGGCGGGGAGAGGCTTTTCAAATGGTCATCTTAAAAGTCCGCTGCCTAAAATCTGGATCACCTCCTGCTAAACCAATCCCACTAGACAACATGTGGACAGACTGCACCTGACTTCCAATACCGGACACTCTCCAACCTCTAGACAATTTGGTCTAAAGAGTAATTCTCCTTAATGATTATAAATCTTTCCCAGTGTCTAAGTTAAAACCTCTGTTCTGCAGCCTGAGACTTAATGTCATGTCATCACTTTACCTGGTTGTTTCACATTCTTCTGTCTCATGTTCTTCTGTCAGTGTCAGCTTTAACCTGAGCCACTTTGAGCTGAATGCAAATGAGTTTACTTTCTTCAGCCTGCAAGGAAGGGTGTAACAGATGGACAAATAAATGCCCTTTGTGGGGGTAAACATACAAAATCCATCTGATGGAATGTGGGCAGCAGCCACCCAGCTGGCATGCAGCTCTCACATCTGTAGCATTGATACCTCCAGGGAAGACTCTGCTTCCTCCAGTGCCACCTGCAGTTCATCCTTCTCAATCTCCAGTGTCTGTCTTTTGTAGCTCCTGAATGTGCTTTCCTCTCCCTCCTCCCCACCTCAGCTGATTGATTAGATCCTTAATTTCCTTTAGGGAAGAAAACAGATATTTCATATGATAGGTTTATTTCAAGACTATGAACTTTACCAACTGCACCAGGCAGATTATTTGAATGAAAGTGGCATGAAATGATTCCAGTCACTTTGTATCAGCTGCCCTTTTCTTTCGTTGCTAAATATTATCCTGGATTTTTGAATGAGCCCCACTCGTGCATGTGTTCGTGGAGGTGGAAGAATGAAGCCTATTAAATCAAGATAAATTTTTTACAGATATTATCCAGCCTTATGCTCTCCCCCCCTTTCAGATGGTTGCTTTTGCAAAATGAAGACAGGGCACCACATCGTTTCTGTAGAGCAGAGCGGGGCTCTCTGCCAGCTGATGTGGGCCAGAGCAAAGAGTTGGGGGAAATAGCCCAGAAAACACTGGGTCTGTGCCAGGGAGTCCATCACTGTTTTCTGTTGGCTGCAAGGGCAGCAGATTGTAGCATCTTCGAAATATTTACAGTGTCATCTTCCAGCCTCCTGTAAGAGATCAATTTTTGCAATTTATAGAGTGGGGTTTTTTTTTAAAAAAAAAAAAAGGCCAAGAGAAACACTCTGAGCAGGAGTTTAACTGAGTTGCTCTGAACTGATTCCTGGAGATGCCTAATCCTCCCCCCTGAGTACAACCCAGCTGTTATTGTGCCTGTGTTTTGAGGGTCCAGAAAGGACCTCAATCCTGAATGTTACCTGGGGAGTCAGTGTCCTGGAAGCAGTGCCCTGGTGCTAATTACTATCTCAGGGTGACGTGTGTGTGAATGCAGACCCTGTTGTCCCAAGAGCAGAATCTAACCTGTGACTTCAGGTGCATCAGATGTATGTTTCCAGAGAGGGAAAGCATTGCTAGAAATAGGAAAAGTGGAATTGGTGCTGGGAGACACCACAAGAGATCACTCAGTAGGAATCGAGGGGCTTATGATTTGCAGTTTTTTAACATCAAACCAGTACTTACCCTAAAAGGCCTTGTTCCCCTTCATAGATTCCGGGTGCTCCAAGGATTCTTCATAGACAGCCTTGAGCTCAAAATTTTAAGTTGAGTACATTCCTTCTGGGAACTATCCACTTCTACCTGCAGCTCTTTGCATTTTTCTTGCCATTCTGCCAGCATCTTACCAAAGGCTCTCTGCTTCTTGTCCAGGGCAGCACAAGCAGCATTGGCCTGGAAAGATAAAGCCAAGTATTCACCGGACACAAGTTTTCTTTACACTTCACTTCTCTGCCTTGTCCTGCCAGCTCGTCACAGTGAAATTGGCAGCCACTCTAATGACTGGCAGAGTTTCTCTTGGTCACTCTGAATGGATGATTAAAATGTTTACAAAGCTTTCTTTCCTCGCCATTAGGATTTTAACAAGATCACCCAGTTCCCATCAGTGTGATAGTCTTCCTTGCTCCTGCAGTTATAATGATGCTGCTGTGGAGCAAATGTTTCCCACTTCAGATATTCCTTGTGCAGATGTGCTGTTGGTAATTGCCTGGGTTGATTAGTATGACTCTTTCTATTTCAAAGGCAGCTCGGTTACAAACAAGATGTTATTCAAGACTATTTTGTTTAACTGCTTGTCATGAAGGGAAAGAAGAAAGGTACATTTTTCTTTCCTAGGAGCTTTTAATCACAAATATTCTACATATCCTTCTGATCCGCACATGCGCTCAGATACCATGGTGACAAGCACACCACAGGAACCATAGAATAAAGAACTGCTTCATTAAAGAAAGTGATGGTGAAACAGATTTTCAGCCCAGTAAAGCGGTGATGTATGTGGGATTTTCAGCTCTTGAGACCCTGTTCTAAAGCTGACTGCAGTCGTTGGCAGATACCCAAGGACTTCAGTGGATTTGGAGCAGCCTTTGTGCCTATTTTAAGTAACATTTTTATTCAAATGGCCCACAGTTGCACTACTATTCATGCTCTTACACCAACACCAGCAAGACTTAGAAATACTAATTTAATGAAGGAGCATTTGTTGCTGGTGTTTAAGCTACACATTGTTTAGATCTGCTTGGAGTATGGTGGTTAATAACCAGTGGCCAACCCATTGATACTACAATACTGAAAAGTTCAAAGCAGGATATCATTATCCTTAAAAAGAAGATGAATACCTTGGCTTGCAGTAAAGGAGGGCTTTTGCTTGAGCTGTACTCTTGTTTCTGGAAGTCAGCTAATGAGCTTACCAGGAGCATGCTGTGCGTTCCTAGGAATTAGCTGTGGCTCTCATACAGGTTTTCTCTTGATGTGATAAATCTTAGCCTCGCTCTCGTGGTCATACAGATTACTTGATGTTTAATAGAGAGATCTTAAAATATTAACAAATAAGGGACCAGTCCAAAGCTGACATGAGTTAACAGAAAGACTCCCAGGGCTTCCAATACCAGATCTTAGATCTTGTTGATTGGGCTTCTGCTGGGTGTGCTCTTGAGTAGCCTGGAATTCTTGCCTTCTCAAGGTCAACAGTGAGGTCCTCCACTTCTTTCTGAAGCTTCTGCTCAGTTTTCCCCATGTTGGCAACCCAGACTTGGGCTGATTCAGCTGTCTTCTCAGTTCCTTGGAACCTCACAGCCAAGATTGCCCTGAGGGAGAGAGGGCAGAAATGGCCCGGTGAGTAAGCAGCTCATGGAGTGAGGAGAGGTAGGAGTCAGGAGTCCTCATCTTGAGCACCATCACTCTTTCTACCGGTGAAAAGATGAAGTCCTGGGAGCAATCTCAGAAGAGGCACTACAAGCCCATTACTAGGATGTGGCTGGCTCATCCCCTTTACTGGTGGGGTTTGGCATATTGAGCCACAGCTGAGCTCTTTATTATTGGGCTGTAACCTAGTGATAGGCACTCCCACCTTCCAGTAAAGTATCTTAAGGACTGAGTTAGTGTCTCAGAGCAAAGGAGCCTCTCTCCCTTATGCCTCTCCCTGGGACTCAGTACAAAGTCACGCAGAGATGTTCTACCTTATTCCATTTGTCTCAACTTGTTCAGGTGCATTGGGATACCTTAACTTTTTTACTATTATGTGAAAGCATCTTTATGTTAGCTCTGTTAGAGAGACTGCTGCAAAGAATAGCTCAACTTCTAGCCTGTAATATCAGATTTCAAGGATCAGATTCTAAGGGGTTTAACCTGATTTGATGCTTGCTTTGCCTTTTGTAGGGCTTCTGGAAGAGTAAGGTCCTTGTTAGGATAAAAAAAGGCTGTCCAAAACCAAGACTTTATCAGAAAGGATCAGTGTTGGTTTTCTGTTGTTAGTGTGTAAGTGTTAGGTCTGAATAGTCTCTGTTTATTATTGCAAGTATCATTTTCCTTCTCTTGGCTGGAGCTCTTTGCTTTCTCTCTGTCTTACCAAATTGAGTGCTAACAGATCACACCTCTGAGCTGTGATTCAGCAGTCAAACTGAATCGTGAGCCTGCTCTGAGTCCCATCCCAGATTCCCAGAAAGCCCAGTGCTCGCTTGATTTCTTCCAGCTCTTTGGTTTTTTTGCAGTGGCACCAGTCTTGTATGTAGTCCTCCAAATTGTGACTTCAGCATTGAGTTTAAAGGCCAGGCACTGCATTCAGCTTTGTTCTTCTCCTCTTCCTCCAGCTACCCTTCCACTGAGTCCAAATCAGGCTTGGTGTTGGCCAGAATCTCTACCGTTACTGTGCATCTGTAAGTATGAATGCACTGACCCCACTCCCCGGAGCTGGAGTCTTCCACTTGAACAACCCAGTTCTGAACCAGCTAGAAACATCTCAAGCTTCAAAATACTTTGCTGGTCAGGAGCCAAGTTTCTGTTCTCTCTACCTGCTTTTTTTCTGTACTGCAGTGAATTGAATTGAGTTCATACAACGGAAAACAGCACTTGGCTTGTCATCATTGCTGTTTTCTCTCAAACAGTATTTCAAAAAGATTATGACAGTAAACCCATTTGGTGATTGTTCTGAACACACAGACAATTCTTGCCAGACTTTTGATATACAGGTGCAGCACTAGAATTACTCTTTGGAGATAAGCAGAAATTTCCAAGACAGATGTGTCAGACAGAGCTGAAATACCGGTATATTTTGAGCCAAATTTGTGTGATCTATGCAAATAAACTTCTGCATGATCCACTGAATGGACAGTGGGATGAGAAGCAAGAGGTGTGTGCTCTGCTCTTTGCTGCTGATTCATGGGAGATTCTCTATCTTGTTTCATATCCATGCTCATGCCCCCTCCACTGCTTCTGGTGACAAGCCCAGAGATTAATTTGGATGAGAAAGTTTTCCTTTGTGAGAGCTAACACAGGAGATTTGTTACTCTGCAGTGGACCGCATGCAAAAGAGCAGGCACTGCATGTCCCATGACAGCAACAACCTCTGTAGGCAGTCAGTGGTCCCCAGAACCTTTGACTCTTCATCCAGCTGTCTCTTGAAGTCATCTACTTGTGAGGAGAGAGAAATCTTTGCGTGGACAATCTGGTTAAGCCTGCTCTGAGCTTCCTCATGCTCCCGACTCAGCTGGCTGGTTTTGGCTGTGGGAAAAGTGCATAACGAAGCAGGAGATGAACTAATTCAATCTGACTGGAGAGAAAGAGAAACAAAGGCTGAGAGGATTGGGCAGATTTGCTAGAGGAGACAGGGCAAGGCTGCCAGGGTTAAATGACATGTAGGGAAAGAGGAGGATCAGAGCAAGGTAACATTGCCCAAAGCTGTCGAGGAATTTACCTTGTAGCCTTATGGCATTAATTTCAGCTTGGCTCTTCACCTCAGCCAGCTGGGCAATGGCTTCAGACAGGTTGTCTTCCAGCTTGTGAATGTGAGCATCTGAGTTCTGCTGCGAGAGAGAAGCATCATATGATGCTGAATAAGGTTTGAAGGGCCAAAATATCCTCCCTGTCTTGCAAACTCAGGTTTATTCCAGTTGGTTGTGTTTAGTGGGATGACTGTAATAGCCATGGGGAGTGTAAAGTGTCTGGATCTTTAGTGAGGGGGATGCCCACTCCATCATTATTCCCCATCCCTGGAAGTGTTGAAGGCCAGGCTGAATGGGGCTTTGAGCAACCTGCTCTAGGGAGAGGTGTCCCTGCCCAGGGCAGGGGGGTTGGAACTCGATGATCTTTAAGGTCCTTTCCAGCTCCAACCATTCTATGGTTCTCTGATCAGCTGGACAGACAGCTGCTTGCTGGTATGGGTTATCTGAATTCTGCCTTGCCCTGATGGCTGCACCCGTGGCTGCATTGGTGGTTTGTTGAGGAATTCCCTGCTGGTCTCTCAGCTTGGATTTCTGCAGGAATTTCATGCTTGCACTCTGCTTTCCTGACCTGGTTGTCCATCTCCAGCTTTGCTTTTGTTCTGGGGATGTTCCAGGAGCTCTGCCATCTGCAGCTGTGTGCCTTCTGCGCAGGGTAGAGCCTGTGGCCTGGATCTGCCAGGCTCCCTCTTCCAGCTCAGGGATCAGCTTTAGCAGCCCAGCTTCCCGCTTGCAGTTCTGTTAGATCTGAGAAAGGGCCAAGTGGGTGTTGTCAGCTGGGATCTGGCAGCCCTGGAGACTCAATAAGGCCCTCAGGGATGCTTTATAAGAAAGGTTTCTGGAAGCTTTTTATTTAGCTTTAATAGTCTCTTTATTTGGGACAAATCCCATCTTTGGTATGTATCCATTAGAAGATCAGTAGCTGGTATCTTCCAGAAAGATTAAGGGTCTCTAGGGCTCCTTGCTAAAGCTCAGAGTAATTCTTTGGACTGCAGGCATTATATTTTTCCTTCTAAAACAATAGAAAATACAGCTAACAGTCCTGCCTCCTCTTTTTACTCTATGCTTCTGAATTAGCAACTTTCTAATGAATCTCTGATCACCTTCCACTCCAACTCTATAGGAATAACAAAGCTCACAGTGAATTTCATGGAGCCTTGGTGCTTTACCCCTTCCAAGGTCTGCAGTGCGAGGGGAAGATTGGGTAAGGTCTGCAGGGTCTGGCCCATTTACAAGCTCAGAAACTGCTGAAGAAGCTTTTTCTTTGGAGTGATGTTTGTTGCTCTCTGAGGAGAAACAAGATGCTTAAAGGCTGGGAAGGTGTTTAACCTGAGCACTTTCTTCCAGGCAATCTTCCTTGTTTCTCCACCTAGTGGGAAAGAGGGGAAGAAATTCTTATTCCATGCCAAAGAGCCTTTGTAATTTAGAAGCATAACCATTGTGGAAACAAGGGTAGCAAGTGTGAGGGCGTAATCAGAGAGGGAACAGGAATTCCCCAGTGCTGTGCTCTGCTTTAACTCACGTTGCTGCTGGACAAGTTCCTTTACCTTGTGTTTTCCCACCTGTGCAAGGTGTCTAACAACACTGACCTATCTCCTGATGTGGTTGAGAACTAATTAGCTAGCATTTCTGAAGTGAACTGAAATGGAAATGTTACTTATTATTGATGCTATTGATTAGAATGTGTTCAAAGCATTGTATTCAAATATAACCTTGTTGGGACTGAAGTATCTTCAAGCTTTTCCATTGTTAATGAATCCCATTATTTATTTAACAACCACGTCCTGGCAATTTACGAAAGATTTATTGGTTGATCCACCCATCACTACAGTACTGTAGAAAGCAGATGGGGTGATTTGACAGCTGAAGCACAGGACAGAGGGATGCCTGTTTTCCCCAACTTGCTGCTCTCCTGCTCTGTGGAGGACTGCCCCATCCATAACTGGCTTCTTCAGAGCTTGCTGTGAAAGGAGTAGCGTGTTCAATTCATAACGGTGAGTTTGCTTGGGCTAAAACCAGAGTTCAAGATTGTTGTCCATCTTATTACTCTTTCATGAGGAATTTTGGGGTTGTAATTAGTAGTTTAACATCTTTAGGTCTTTTCAGAGGTGTAATCGCTCCCCTGGGGAGTTTTTCCCTCCTTGGATAATGTGACCTGTGTTCTTAGAGCGTGCTCAGCTTCCAGTTCTTCTTCCAACTCTTCAATATGTGGGTCTGGAGGGTGCACACAGGCACAGCAGTGACTGTGAGGAAGAAATGTGAGAGAAATCTGTGGAAATACAAACAAGAATCATAATTTCTCCACTTCCTTCTCTGTATATCTGTCAGCTCTACTGGATTTTTTTTTTCCTGGGAGAGATCTAGTGGGAATACTCCACCAACAAAGCAGGAAAGACCTGGCCAGGTGTCTCAGCAGACAACTGATGTTATCTGCAGCATTGTTACTTTCCTGTATCATGTTGGAATTTGGCCATCAGGAATATAATCAATGTGATTTGTTTACTTGAGGGAAATAGAGGCTTATTTGTAGGAATAGCTACAGTCTAGATTTGTGGGTCTTTTTTTTTTTCTGGTTAAAACACTGAGGTTTTAGGTAAATATTTGGGTGCATAAATATATTGGATGACAAAAATATTTGAATTCAGATTGGTAACACTGTTCATGCTGTGAGCTGTGACCTCATTTCTGGTTTTATTTACCACCTTTCCTTCCATGTGAGAGGGAGAATGCCTTCCAGGAGCCTTTGGCATTAGTGTGAGTGAAGAGATCTATCAGCTGTCTTTGCTGGCTGCCTACAAGGAGAAGAGGAGGTGCCTGCAGCAGGTCACCTTTCTTCAGGTCAGAGCAGCATGGCAGGACGTCTGCAGTGAGCATGCCTTTCCCCAGACTTCAAAGAACGAGGAGCATAGAGTGAGTGCATAGTATACAAGGCTGAGCTGGATCTGAGAGCTGGCTGAGCTATTGATTCTCTGGAAACTAAAAAGCCAAATGTTTCACAAGCTCATAGAGAAATAGTCAGAATCTGCTGCATTAAAAGAAAAAAAAAGTCAAAATCTACCTGGGGAAAAATAAATACTAGATCTGAGCTGGTTCTATTATTAAAGGGTTTGAAGAGTGATAGGCTCCAGACTCCGTTCTAACAGGGTAGGTTTAAAAGGTCTGTATTAATCTTTTATGCCAATTCAGTCTTATCAGAAAGATAAAGCTGCACAAGCAGGCTACTGTGGAATAAGAAAAGGGAGGATGTTCCAGCAATTGAGTTAAGCCAAATGAGTGTTTCTACGCTGTAGTCAGAACAGGTTAATCTTTGTTGAAAGTAGGTTGAGATCTGGTGTCCTATCTCCTTGGTGAGACTGGAAGGACACTTAAGACCCTTTTTCCTTCGTGGAAGTTCCTCCTTAGCCCATAGTTAGCTAGTCTGCAAATAAAGACACAAGCACCCCAGGAAGTTGAATTGTCTGTTTGCAGCTCTGAAGAACTTACACCAGCACTTAATTTTTCTTCTGTCACTTAAGAGTCCCAGTGGCCTTGCTCTGGAGCACAAGCATCTTGTACTCCCTGTGGAGCACTGCATTAGAATTTGAATTAGCAAAGCTTGCCAGTATTTATTAATGATTGTACACATTACCTGAGCTCCTTAGCTCTTTAACTAGGTAAATTAGTGGTTTGGGTAATATAGAGTTGGATATTTGTGTTCTGGGAAGTTAATTTCTAAGGGGAGGCTTGTCAGAGAAGTGCTGGCAGACCCATCACTAAAGCAGTCAGTAGTGACACTAAAATAAAGTTCTAATTTGTGATAATATTTTGCATTTCCAGAATGGTTTTTATCTGGGGATCATAAGGCCTTCCATAAACATGAATCATTTAAGCCTCATAACTTCCCGGTGATTATATACTTGTTATATGTGGGTGAGTGGGGAAGATGAATTCCAAATATCAGACAATGAGTCAGAGAAAGACACAGGAAACAAAATCCTGTATTTCTGATTCTGGCTGCCTGATCTACTGAACCATACCTCTGCTTGTCATTGGGTTAATACTGAAGAGATCAGGGTACAACACTGGATTTTCCCAGTGACTTTATGATCAAGTGACTTTTCAGGTGTTAGTTAAGGCTACCAGAGCAATGATGTGGCACAACTGCACCCAGTAGGACCCTGTACCCTGGGAAATTCTGTTACAATTGACATTTCTTTACAATCTCTGCCAAATTTGGCTCATTTCATCTCATTGAGGTTAGCAATTATCCTTTTGAGGTCACTCTCTGCTTTATGATGAGCCTTTTCCACCTTGCTATGGATTATATTTTCTTATTCCCAGTTGTCCTGCAAGTTGAAAGAAGTGGAATCAGTGTGAAAAAGATCAGATGCAGGTGATGTTTATCAGAAGGGTCCAAGGTATCCAAACCAGACCAAAGAGAGCCCTCTAAAATGCAGACCATGGCAACTGCCCCTCACCTCATGCATGTGAGTGGTGAGTTTGCTGTTCTTGATTAGGTGGTTCACCTTGTTCTCCTCACCATGCAATTTTCTAGGAAGGGAGAGACCAAGACTAGTGTCCAGAGTTGGGTGAGAAACTAACTCAGCCTGAAACCCCAAAGAATAAATCCATCTAAAGTGCCTCCCAAAAGCAGTGTATTTTCAATAGGCCCAGAGGAATCTGGTCCAGCATTGACTCTTACAGAAGAATCCTGCTGGCCCTCAGCAATTCACATAGCTCTTTTGGGCAGTGGCACAAGTTGCCAACACTTCACTGTGGTGCCATGAGTTAATACCTAGAAAAACACAGCTCCCTTCCTGTTTGTGCAGCAAGCTGCTGTCTCGCAGCATTTAAGCAAGCAGACAATGTTGGGTTTTTTTTCCTTTCCCCAGGCTGGGAGAATGAGAATGGGAGAAAGTAAAGAAAAAATGGAGCAGTTATTTCTGCCTGATGAACTTCCTCCAAAGTCCTCTTCTCCTTTTGGAATTTAGTGACTGAATCATTCTGAGCAGAGAGATCTGAAGTCAGAGTTTGAACTCTGTGGTCTAATGCCTGGAGACAGGAAAGGGAATATCACGCAGGTTTTGTGGATCACACAAGCCGTTAGCAGCGTTGGGACAAAATGTCACTGAGAGCTTGTATTTCTTTAGAAGGGATCTGAGATTCAGTTAATAAATTCTGAGACATATGAGGCATCTGTGAGTTTAACATCCTGTGGATGTTAACGCTGACTTCAGAAGAAGCAGCAGCCAGCCACATGGCTTCCACAGTACAGATTTAAAACTTTTCCAATTACATTAAATCAAAACCAGTTCAGGTACAGGAGAGGAAAAAGTATTCCCCAAAGCTAAGTGGAAAGGAGTTACGCGGCTGTGGAGGGGAGCATTTTGTAAGTAGAGGCCAACCAATATTGCCATATAAAAGTGAGTATAATTAATAAAGGGTGTAGATGTCTTTAGGGACATTTCTAGGGATCCCTAGAAATTGGTATGAAATGATTATTACTATGGGGTAGAAGAGTGAAATGCAGAATTAAGTCCATCCCAGGTTATATGAGATGCTGGAAGACAATATAAGAAACTCTGGGGGTGATCAGCTGAGTGAATCTGAGCCATGAGGCCTTGCAGTCTCCCCTGTTTTCCGAGGACTTGACTTTCTTTAAGATACAGTCAAGCTATCTGTGAATCTCATGCATCATCCCCATATGCTTTTTATTCAGTCTGTATTCTGAAAAGAAGCCTCTTATGAGTCATTTTAGAAAGCCATTGCCCTGCCTAAATGAATATGAAACCTTTAACAGCTGATAACACTCAGCCTGCAGTTGGGTGGGGAGGTCATTCTTCTCCTGGCTGAGGATGTATCTC
The DNA here is from genome assembly GCA_013400375.1 of Thinocorus orbignyianus. Taxonomy (NCBI): domain Eukaryota; kingdom Metazoa; phylum Chordata; class Aves; order Ciconiiformes; family Thinocoridae; genus Thinocorus; species Thinocorus orbignyianus. The sequence goes on from VXBW01001202.1 coordinate 148,090, forward strand.
TGCTCTTTTGCATCTTTTGTGGGATCCCAAATCTTTGACATGATGCTTCTCAACTCCAGTTCCTTCAGTTACTTTTTCTTCTCGTGTTGGACCACATTCAGCAAAGGCTTCACCTGGAAGTAAGGAGTTCAAGCAATGATGTTCCCCAAACAAACTTTTTCTAATATAATGGTCCCTGAAAGCCCTGAGGTGGTCCTTTTATTATCAGATCCTGGTAATTTTTTTTGCATACCAGTGGGAGACCTGGTGTTTCCTGAAATGCCTGTTTAGTGCAGAGTTTCATATCTATAGTGTGTGTGAGTAATACCACTCCTAGAAAAGGTTGTTCTGGTGCACAGTAGCAGATCTGTGCAGAAATTAGGACTGCATTCCAGATTCTGAACTGATATAAATGCAGAATTTATAATGCTCTAGATTCATACCAGACCAAACAGGACCAGAATCTTTTGAAAGCTCCTTCTTTCTAAGGCTATGGAAGTTCATATGGTTTGCACTGGAGGTGGGAAGGTGTGTCCCAGGTAAAAAAGCAAATTTTGTTTCACCTACAAGTGGAAAATTGGTTTTAACATAATTTTGTTTCACTTAAGCTTGAGTATCTTGGACAACACTTTCTTTCCTCTCTAACCAGAAAACCAACTGAATTATCCATCCTGGGACTAATTGAAGACAGTCTGAGCTGGAACTGCCCCTTCATGGTGACAATGGGGTCCTGCTTAAGAGAAGTGAACTAAGCAGCTTTATTTTGGCTTTTAAATGTTAATGACTAGTGAAATCTTGTAGTCCCAAACTCACAACCTCGTTGCTTCTCTCTATGCTCTTTTGAGAAGTGGGAAGTCCAGGTCTTGAATTTCTAAGATGCTTTCTTTCCACTCCCTGGAGGTATCAGGCTTTGACTCAGATTTCAGGACTTTCTCCATTTACTAACTTTTCTGGCATTGATTTGGAAGGAAATCATTCAGGCCCCTTGCCTTATTAATAATTAACAGGAATGCCACTGGCTTTCTCAGTGTCTTTACCTAAGTGAACATGGCCTTTGTGGTTTTTTCTCCCAACCCTTATCTTCCCTGCCCAGACATCCCAAAGTTCTCAGTGCCTGTAATTGCCACTGTTTAATTCTGCAGATCAGGACAACCTCAGAGTATTTTCCTTACCCTACCTTACAATTTCCATCCTCCCCAGAAAAGCAGCTGCAGAAACTTCTGGATGTTCCTCTGCGTTGCCATCAGGTCTACCCTGCCACAAACAACGTGCATGGCTTGGGAACAATTCTGATTCCAGGCACTGTACGTGGGGGAACTCAAAGTGTTCACACTCAGTTGTACACAGCAGAACACCAGAGTCAGTGTGTAGTCTCATTCAGATGGAGCAGACCTTGATGCACCACAATTTTTTAGCATGCTAGAGGAGTCATAGCAGTTTGCTGACATAGGAAAAGGCTCAACAGTATTGAATTTGTTCAAAAAAATGCTACTGTTGATGTAGAAATTGAAGGTTTTATGCACTAAAAGAGTGAAATACTGCTGGAAATATACAAATATAAATGCTCAAATATAGAAATAAACTGGAAGTTAATTTCAGGGGGGGGTTTGCCTCCCATCTTTCTTCTCTTTTCAGTAACAATGAAAACTTGCTTCAGTGACAATGAAAAAATAACAGTAGTAATCTTGTGGCTGGCTGTTGTCTTTAAAAGTAAGATCAAGGACAGTGTCTGACCCACCTAACCTCCATCCATAGGATGAAATTTAAGGCTAGAATAGGCTGGAGGAGTGGTGAATATTGTGTAATTCTTATAAAAGTTGGGAAATGCAGATTTTTAGGTTCATGCAAAGAACAGAATACTCCCTTTGGCATTGCTGTTACAGCAGCTACTCTCATTATGTTATGACAAAAACATATATGCACAATTAATGGTATGTGCTGCTAATATTAGACAGCTACAACAGTCTCTCTCCATTTTCCTTTCCAGTCTTAAATGGGATAAACGAACAGTTAGTAGGATTTTTGCCTGACTAAGGAATAGTAAAGAGCAAGTGAGATTTATCACATAGCTTAAGGTGCACTTCGTTTGCATTCTATTAACTGTACTGTCTGATTAAAAGTCGGTTTGGGGAGCGTGTGTAAGAGAGAACATTCTCTGCATGAGGAAGTGGGTTGCTGTAGAAACTCTTAACTCTGCAGCTCTATCTCCACCAAAGGCATGCTGAGTCATAACTGCCAGCAATTTATTTAACTCTATTTGGTAGGAGTAAACAGGACCTCATTATAGCCAATTCTCTGCTTTATCTCCCTCCGGTCAGTAGAACCAGGCAGCAACTCTTGATGCCTTCTTATTGTCCACAGACCCTGGAGGGATTCAGCCTTTGGTATCTAAAATGAGAAAGACAGGTATAATGATTTAAGAGCTACAGTTAGTGGTGGTGCAGAAAGGCTCATCCCTGCTTAAGATCTTCTCTGCTTTAGCTTCCTGGCCCCACAGGCACGGACTGAAATCCAAGGAAGAACGTGGACATTTCTATCCGTCTGTGAAAAGTGGAAATTTTTGGATGGGGTTGGGGAAGTGTTAGAAGTAGGCACTCATACCCACTCCCCCTGATTCCTCATGGACAAATCACTGCACAGGATGCACACCTCCGTCATCTGAAAGTGGAAGATGTGCATTCATACTGTTGGAATTCAAACAACATGAGTAACTGGCTATTCATAGCAGATTTGTTTGCCATTTTTACAACTGCTTTCCATTACTTGCCCTTCCACTTTATAATATGCCATAGGTGAAAGCTTGTGTTGCTCTTTCTCTCTGCCGCTTGCTGTTTCTGTGGCTGATACTGCAAAAAAAAAAAAGGGATGCAGGAGGCAATGCAGCCTAATAAATAATGGTGCCAATTTGTCTAGTTCCAGGTTGTGTATTTCCTAATTCTTTGTGCTTCTCTCACAAAATGAGAGGTTTATTAGACATCCTGTCTCTAGCCCTGGCGCTTGGAAGCGTCTCTTAGGCTAACATTCCCTTCAAGGGGTACAAGGTGAAAAAAAAATGACCCAACTTCTTTCATTCCTGAATAAAGATCTGTTGTTCCACCAGCCACAGCTTATGCTGGAGCCGTGATATGAGGATTCCTCCTCAGTGCTGCAGACACCTACCAGACTGTTAGAATTCCTTTGGAACAACGCAGTGGATAAAATGCAGGGATGCACTGCGGAGACTGGTCATCAGCTGTTCCTGGGATGAGACAAAGAGGAATGGAGCAGAAAACCTAACAGGAGTTACTGTTGCTGAGGAGAGAAAACCTTCTCTATTATAAAGACATTTGCTTTATGCAGCTGGGGAAAAAAAAAAACCTCCAACAAAACATCCCTACACAACACAGTAGGAAGTGAGCCTAGTCCTGTGTGGACCCAGAAGGACACACAGCCTGGGGCATGGTGTGAACCTCAAACAATTTCATGTAAACGTTGCTTCGTGATCCTGATTCATAGTGCTGTGGAAGTTTTCCTTCAGGGATTACCATCATAGGAGGAGTTAACAAGGAAAAGACCTGTTCTCCACCAGCAAGCCTAGAGGAATATTTCCATGAACTGATAACAGCAGTTGGCTTTTGTTTGCTGAGTGGACCAGCCCCTAGAGACCAAAGAGTGCTACAGAGGACAGGCAGCACACAGTAATGTCATTCAGGCTTGTGTGGAAACTCCTGCACAACTGTCAGCGATCAAGAGTGGGTGAAATGGCAGCGTGGTGCGTAATAAAAGCAAGCAATGATGTCTGAAAGGACCAGATTGAACTCATCCATCCCCATGTCAGCTGGCATGCAGCTTTGGATACCACAGAAAGAGAAACACAGGACTTTCCCCATACTGTATTTCCCCTCTTCATTTGTGACTTTCAGGTGTAAACACTAGCAGACCTCTAGGCCTTTCTTGTCTTGTTTCTAATACTCATGACAGCAAATCTAAGTACCTTGACACCAGCCTCAGAAAGATACACCACATCCTCTGGGTGCTGGTCTGCATCTCAAGAGACTGGGATGTGATTGCTCTGCCGTATCCTTCCCATGTGACCCTGCTCCAGAAGACCAGAGGTCTCTTCTAAGCCCTGTGTTGTATCTTTTTGCCCCTTCTGGATGTCCCAGATATCCAAGGGCATTTTAAATGACACCAGTGTCACTAGATGTCAGTTTCAGTAACTGCATGCCACCTTTCCCTCTTTCACTTCTGTGCTGGTAAAATCAGGGTAACAGCGTTAACCAGCCTTGGGCAGGGTTGAAAGGCAGGGTTGAAGATGAATTAGGGAGACTGAGCTGCTGCTGGAATACAAAGGCATTGATAGCAGTTTAAATACAAAGGCATGGATGATTGTTTACCCTGCAGAAGCTGGAAGCAGTCACAAAAAAAGGACCCTTTTTCTTGCCTCTTGCTGCCACTAGCTAAGATCAATATTGTTGCACAGCGTATGAAAGATGCTCTTGAAAAGGAATCACACTGCAGTAGGATATTGGAGCCTCCAACATAAATCTGCCTTGACTGACTGAAGTTAACAGTTCTGTGCTGTCTGGATAAGCTACTGACCAAATAAAAATAATCATAGAATGGTCAGAGTTGGAAGGGACCTTAAAGATCATCAAGTTCCAACCCCCCTGCCCTGGGCGGGGACACCCATCATTTTACCTGCATCGTGCTTTGGGTTTAGAGGTTGTTCTTTCATTGTTTAGTACCCTTAAGGAAGTCTTCAAGCCAGAGGTGGACATTGTCCTTGTAAAAGAAGAGAAGAGAAGTTCACAATATGTTGGCAGGCACAATTTTTTGCACTCTAACTCAGTCTCCTTTCACTTACTTTGCCACTGTGGCATAGGCTGAGATGGAGTTTCACATGCAGGAAGTAGGAATAGTATCCCGCCCTATCTGATAGCTCAAAACCTGAAAAGCAATTTCCTAGACCGTTTCCTCCTTTTCTGTCAACTGCAGAGTCCTGGGCTGGTGACAATCCCAGTAGGCAGCAAGTTTTGCTGGTTGATGGGAACCTGACATTTGTCTGGGCAGCAGAAGGCCGCTGGCTGCCAGGAGGGGATTATGTGGCTCCTCATGAAGCTGGGCCTGTGCTCACGCTTCCATCTGTGCCAGGGTGTTTCTGCAGCAGCGCTCGGCAGTGCCTCCATGAGCAAAATGAACACAGTGTGTGCTGGAGGGGTGGAATTTTCAAGGGTAGAGCTAGATGGTCTTTCAGCATGGGAAAGAAGTCTACAGAGGCAGACACAGGCTGTCACCTGGATGAAGAGAGTGTTATAATGGCAGGCTTCATCCTTTCCAGGGAAGAATGATGCACTGGGCACCAGTACCGATGACATTTGCTTGCCAACACGTTGAACTGACAGTATTGATTGTACCTCGTAACATTCACCCTCTCTGCAGCCTCCTCCTCTTTAAAAAGAGCAGGGGCATGGCTGGATTTTGGGAGCAAGCCCACCACTGCTTTGTCCAAGGGATCCTCATTCTTCTCTTGCCACCCTGTGATACCGTGTCACACCTAGGAAGGAGCCAGGGAGAAAAGTCTTGCCCAGTTCAGATAGAGCAAGAGAATAGCCCAGCAGGGCATGAGAAAGCAGATTTCTGATTGTGAAACTGCATAGAGAGAGGGAGAAATCCTCTGTGGGTACAGGGAAAGTAAACGAGTAAATGCTGGCACGGGAATAACATTAATGCACTCCCTGGAGTCTTGGGACTCACGACTTCCTTACCATGGAAAGCCCATTTGCCCTGGATAAAGGGTTCTGCAGGACTGCCAAAGGAAGGGATGTTGAGGAGAGATGACATTTTTACCTTTTAGGCTTCTACTTGGATACCCTGACAGTGGGGACAACATGGCTTATAGGCTGGTATAACTGAGCACAATCAGAGAGTGCTTTGGCACAGCCAAAATGTCACATTGAAAAAAAACCTGCTTGGTAGCAAAGAAAAGGAATAGTTGCTGAGTGTAAAAAAGATAGAGCAAAGGGCCTGTGATTCATGCTCTGATCATGTTCTGTCAGTATGTCTGTGCAGTGGAGTGTGTGAATAACTGGTGGAGTTTGATAATATGCTTAAATACTGTTCCCGCTGGCAGGCATTAGCGTGGCTGCCTGACAGCACAGCGGAGAGGCAAGGCTCATACACCAGGGAGGGCTCAGAAAGCTGCAGTGAGCTGCAGGACTCTGGCTCTTCCAGCAATGTGTAAGCAACAGAAGTGAAAATGAATGTAATCCTTTGCCTGATGTGCCTTTTGGGTAGCTTTCCTATGGCTTTGTATTATTAGAAACAAGCCTGGGCTTGAGTTTTGGGGTGTTTTTTTTTTCCTTTTCAGAATATCTCTAAGGATTATGTTTTTAATGGAGGCCAGTGGCAGCATGTTGAAGAGTCACGAAACAGCTTTGCTGTTTGTTCCTCGTATGTTAAAACGCTCAACTGTTGTGTCACTGGTCAGACATTTGCACAACCAGTGTTTTCAATTAATTGTTACTGGAAATTATTTCTGAGATGCACATTTCCGTGTGGCAGAGCCGATCTTTGGCTGTGGTTCTTCTTTAGGACAGCAGGGCCACATTTGCACCATTGAAGTACTTTTTTCCAATGCTATACGTTAAAATCCATGGAAGTTGGATGTGAAGTGTTCATACAGAGCACTTGCCTTGTGTCTACTCCTCGCTCAGTGCATATTCCAGCTTACTCAGGGTTAGAGACGCAGAAGCAGCCCTGGTCTGCACTTGCTGTGCCAGCGGAGTGGTTGTTACAGATGGTAGCTTTCACTGGACTTGGGGAATGTGCACATGCTGGCCAAATCCCTGGTTCTGGTTCCAGTTCTGGTTGTGGCCAAGTAACACTTTTTGCTCCATCTTGTTCCCTGCTTTCACCCTGGGCCTGTTGATGCTTCTTTGGAACTTTCCAGAGTTCAGAGCCGTGAGCTGAGTAGCTCTGTCAGTTGGAGGGAAGATCGCCATGTTAACCTCAGTGAAAGGAGGAAAATTGCTCATCGTCCCTATCCCCTTGCTGCATACTCAGAAACATGGTTCCAGGGGCAGGGCAGCTCTCCAAAAGCAGAGGAGGGCAGAAGGGAAGCAGGTCTCAGCTCTGCCCCTTCACACCCACTCCACATTCAGCAGAGCTTGCTGGATGAAGCCGAGGCAATAACACACACCTCCAACAAGGTGTAACAGCAACTGCTCCGTGTCTGGGCTCCCATATGCTCTGGGAGGCGTGTGCCGGTGGTTCCGAAAACACCTGCAAAGCAGGGCTGCTCCACAAAGAAGGATCAAGTCCTCAGCTGACAGCTCAGCCATCTGGCTCAGCCTGCTGCCCTGTGGCAGCTGCGAATGCCAGCTCTGACTCTCAGTAGCACATCTGTTCATTGAAAAAAAAAATAATAATAATAACACAAAATCAGTGTGTTCTTTAAGGTCATTTTATATTCCCTGGGAACAAGCAGTTGGTTTTAGCAGCTTTTTCAGTCTTAGCGAACTGGCTGAGCTCTTGGCACGCTGGCTTTGTCCTGGTTTGCTGTCACCAGGCGTGAGACCTCAGCCTACCTCTGTGTTGTCCACCTCTGCCTGCTCCTCTCTTGGCTTCTGCTTGAACTTCACAGTGCCCAAGTGCACGATACCCCTCGTCAGCTTGGAAACACAGATCCTCTCTTCTGGACTGGAGCCCAGGATATCAAAGGCCACCTGGCAGAAGGGGTACAGACCCACAGAAGGGAATTCTTAATCTGCACCATAAGCTGGAAGCCAGCCCATAGTGCTAAACATAGAATCATAGAATGGTTAGAGTTGGAAGGGACCTTAGAGATCATCACGTTCCAACCCCCCTGCCATGGGCAGGGACACCTCTCCCTAGAGCAGGTTGCTTCAAGCCCCATCCAACCTGGCCTTAAACACTTCCAGGGATGGGGCATCAACAACTTCCCTGGGCAACCTGTTCCAGTGCCTCACCACCCTCACAGCAAAGAACTTCTTCCTAATATCTCATCTGAATCTCCCCTCTTCCAATTTAAAACCATTACCCCTCGTCCTGTCACTAGACTTCCTGACAGAGTCCCTCCCCAGCTCTCCTGGAGCTCCCTTCAGATCCTGGAAGGCTGCTCTCAGGTCTCCCCGGAGCCTTCTCTTCTCCAGGCTGAACAGTCCCAGCTCTCTCAGCCTGTCCACATCTCAAATCATTTTCCAGCCCATTGAAATTTGACCAGCCAGGTCCCTTCAGACCGGTGTGGGACAGAGTAGCTCAATGTTGCTGTAAACCAGGGCTCTGCCTTTCTTTCCTGCACTGATTTATGGCAGCGAAGAACCATGTGCTTTGACAGCAGTGGTTCTAAGCATCTGCGGTACCACGAGCAGAATGCATCAGGGGTATCAGCTCCTTCCACTCTTCACCACGCTTTTTAAAATCAGTAGGACATGAGCAGCAACATCCCCTCGTAGCAATTATCCCACCTCTCAGCCAGCAGAGCTGTGGAGGACGCACATCTCTGCGGGGAACGCGCTGCTTCCCTCTCTCAGCCTGCCCAGAGAAGGGAAGGCGCACGACTCGGAGCATGCCAGGAGAATCTCACAGCCATGATTTGGGACTGCCTGTCGCAGGGGCTGTGAAAATCATATCTGCTTTGTACAAAGGGCTTGTTCCCAACGTACAAATCCTGGGAGCTGTAAAATACCAACAGCTGCTGGAAGGGGCACTGTAAGTTCAGCAGCTGGAGACTGTTTGATCTCTCCATAGCTCAAGTCCTGCTTGTAATAATAGTCTTGGGAGCCAGCAGACATTACCAATAAGCTCTTTTCAGTAACGGATACTCTTCAAAATGATATTAAAAAAGGAAAATGTGTGTCAAAACCAGACAAAGGGTCAAGTCTTCTTCTTACAAAAAGCTGCTCCTTGAGATTACAGATGTATGCGAGATGAACAGGTTTTAACCCGTGGTCTCTGCCGCAGCTTTCAGATCTGTCAGTTTTCAGGCTTCAAACAAACCTTATAACCAGCTCGTTTGAAGTCCTACAAACCCCAGGCCATTGAATGTTAACCAGAAACTCCTCCATCAAGCTCATTTACTCTGGAGCAGATCTTTTACAGTCAGGCTCCAGCTCACAGACAATTGAAGAAATCTTTAGGCTATCCCTAGCTGCTCTTTCAGTAGCTTATTTATCCTCAGGTTGAAGAAGCTGAATTTTATTCCTAGGGGAAGCTCAGGCTGAGGCAGCATCATCCTGTTTGCTGTATTTTCAATTTTGCTGGTGTTCTTCCTTATTTCAGAGAGAAAGTGATTCTTCTCCATCATCCACATTGTCTGCTGTGATCACACCTTGATGCACCCAGTGGTGATGATTAGGACTGGGCACAAGAAGCAGTTCCTGCAGCAAGAGACAGACTAAGAGGTGATTACACCAATTGCCATCAGCACAATCAAACATGAGCTTTTTGACTGGACACTGAGGCTTCTTCTCCCTCAGGTTTCGGTGTCTGAGCACGTTTTGAGTGCATCACTTAAGAAAAAAGCCTTTTATGGAATTAGTTGCTTAGACTACCTAGGAGATCTTGACAACAGCTGTGTCAAAGTAAGTGCGATTGAGCACTCAAACCTTTTCAACAGTATTGGAAAACTTGTCCTGGCTGTCTTTCCTGTCCTGTGGAGACGTGAGCAATTGACATGAAGCAGCTCAACACTTCAGTTTGAAAATGATCATTTTTACCTTAGTGGCAGCCCTGCCAGATCAAGCAGGACCTTCCTGTGGATTGATCAAGATAAGGGAAGACAGATTTCTTTTCTCACCCCGGCCTGCCTAAGGAAAAGTCACTTGCAATCCTCTTCTTGGATAATTAGTAACAAACCCCCACTGCAGAGAACCTATTTCAATCTCCAGCCAAGTACAGTTCTGGTGAGTAGGTTTCTTATTCTAGAAACAGCAGATAGAGCAGGGATGTGTGCATTGAAGGGAGTAACACACACAAAGCACCATACCAGTAAGTTCAGGTTTCTTCTTGGAGAATATCTGATGGAAGATACAATAATCTCTCTCAGCTGCTTCCTGGGAAATCACACGTGACTTCTCCAGACCTGGAACTCCGAGGGAAACACATCCAGGTATAGGATGAAACCAGCATTTCACCAGAAATGTCCTTTAGAAGTCCTGTGAGTGCAGCAAGAACCACAGTATCTTTCAGAGACAGCCTCTGAGCACGCTTTTAAGCTTCACAACATTCCCCCTGGCACAAGTTTTGGTGCAGCTATTTTGACAGGTGGTGAAATGGAAGCAAAAGATGCTGTGAATTGTCCAGATATGTCCGTGCTGGGCTTAGGAATGGATCTCCAGACTAACTCATCATAATTCTAAGCACCCTCTGAACTGCCAGTACATGGCTTTTAAGATTGACCAGTGAAACGTGTCCTTTTACTGCCCTTTCTTTCTGAGAAGAGCTCTGGAAAAGATAATTTGTACCTTGTAATCACTCTGTCTGTACCTTCTGTCAGGCACTAACATGCTTAGTTTGGCTTCCAATCTCCATAAAAACCATCCTCCTCTAGACCTCACTGTATCAGTTCATCAGTTGCACTAAATCACTGGATCTGGCTGGTGGTCCTGCCTGGGTGTTTTTCCTCCTTGTCTCTCAGCTGAAGTCTTTTGCCTGTATAGCTCTGCTGGTTCTTCAGACAAATTTGGGTTGACTCAGACAACCTTTACTGGCAATTTTAGTTAGTCCAGGTGACTTTAGGGAGTACTCATAGAATTTCTTCTACCAGCAGAACTCCAGCAAGGCTGCAGAAGGACCTTGAGCAGGTGCTGCTCCTTGCAGAGTGAAGGTCTGTCCATGCCCTTGCTCTCCAGGCCTGGAGATGCCACCTGCCAGTAAACAATCTGAAACTTGCCTTGGCCCACTGGCCAGAGAGGCAAATCCAACATATGGTCTCTGGGTGTGATTCAAATCTGGGATGAGTTGAAAGTAGGAGGGATGCAGACAATCCCACATTAAAGAATCACCGGTCCATATGTTTCCTCTTGCCTTTTTCTGTGTGCTAAAGGGCTTTAGTCAGGAAACATGGTGGGGTCTTTTTACCTTGGGAGCTGGGATTTGTGGTTCTCAATTTAGTCTTGGATGCACGTGTGCAAACAGAGAACAATGCACCTTCCCTGGACAGCTATTTTTAGGGTCCTGGTTGCAAGACAATTATACTGTTGTGCTGATGAATGTGAGTAATGGTTCCAATATAATTGTAGAATGAAAAGTGCACAGCTTTTGGGGGAGGCATTGTGTCTTTTATGTGTTCACACAGAGTCTCATAGGCAACTAAAGAAAGAAGAAATAAATTTGTCATCTCAAGCATGTAACTTCACTGCAGAAGTAGGGGCAGATTCGGGGTTCATTTACAGCAGTGCAGATCTCTCTCATTACCAGAATTTATTTCAGACTTGCATGTGTCTGATGTAATCAGAACAGGGTCCATTCAACGCAAGAAAAAAGTCAAAACAAGAATTAATATGAAGAATTACGTGCATAGTTACAGGTCTGAGTGTTAGCCCCAGCCAGCTTCCCTGTGCTACCAAAGTGAATTCAGCTAAATTTGCCCTAGATGAGAAAATAAAAGATGAGTCTGTTAATCAAGATTGCAATATCTGTAGGAAAACAGAAAAGTAGCTGAGAGGTTCTGAGCATTCATCAGGGACAGACAGCGTTGCCTGTAGGGGCAAATTTGCAAGTCAGTGAGAGGAAATTTAATCTTTTCAAAGATCAGATCTATAAAAACCCTCTTTCTTCTTGGATTCTGTGTTTGAGCTTAAAGAAATCCTCCTTTCTCTGCAGCATATGGCAGAAGTATGTAGCACACAGAAAGAGAGGAATGAGGCTTCAGTTGAAAAGCCCAATGTTTTACATTTTTACTGACAATTTCAAAATTCAAAATAATCTGCAAAAAATAAAAGCATTTGGAACCTTTGCCCAAGTAAACAGTTGAAAGGGCATGGACTTGGGGTTGAGCAAAACTGTTTTTTTTCTTTTGACTTCTAAAAATATGAAGTCAAAACAAAATCAGCTGACAAACTTAGTTCAAGAAAATGGGAAGCAATAATGCTTTCCATGAAATGTTTGTAAATATAAACTATGTGTATTGCTTGAGAGCATTTATAAATAGTTTTTGTTTTCATTTCTTCTGAGGGAACATCTTTGTGTGACCTGCCAGTGACCTATCATTGAAGGGCTGGTACTTCTGAAACAGGAGGAATTTTGATTCCTTGTAGTTTTCACATTGTCGGGGGTCTTCAGAACAGGATTCACCTGGATGATTTGATCTTCTGGGGATTCCTGCACCCTAAAAAAATGGTAAAAATCAGCATCAGCAGGATGCTCAACACTGAAGACTTGGGCTTTGAGCACAACTGCTCCTCACCATCCAAAACAGGCAGTAAATACATTTCCTGGTAGTCAGCTCCCGCAGAAAGCTGAGTTGCTGCTGGGAGCAATAACTGCTCTTCAGTTTCAGCCCTACCAAAGGCTCTCCCAGAGAGGTCCAGCCTTGTGGATCTGGGGCCAGCAGGAGTCTGGCTGATCTCCCCATTTCCAAGAAGCAGCACCAAACACAAAGTGTGATGCAGTTTTCAGTGGCTGGTTCTTCAGTCTTCCAGAGGATAGTTTTTGGGATGTGCCAGGTTTGAGAGATCCATGGTAGGGCAAGGCTGGGATCTGCAGGCAGAAGGTTAGGAAAGAGGAGTGAGGTTTGTTGCTTGTAGGATGAGGAAGGTTATTCCAAGGATAGAGGGCAGCATAAGACAGGCTGGGAATGTGTGGAAGGTAGGGACAGCCTCGGGGGGAGAAGTTATGGAGGAGGAAACAGACGCAGAGGTACAAGCTGGGACATGACAGTCCAGAGCTCTGGTGGTGAGGAAGCTGGAAGGAGAAATAGGAAGCCACCAAAGGAATCCCACAAGGCTAGAATAGCAGGATTTTTGCTGCAAGGCCAAATGGAGCTGCTATTTATGTCTTTTAAGTCCTGAATTGTTTTACTGACCCCCATAGCAGAGTCAGAGGGGAGAGGAAAAGAGAAAGAGAGAGGAGAAGCTGCTGCTCTCAGCCATAGAAGCTGCAACGCCTCTGCATGCTGAGGCAGCTTCCATTTGCTACCAAACAACATACTTCTCTGTCATGAGAGAAAGGACCAGGTCTCCCTCCCTGGTTATTGATGCTTATGTCTCTTTTATTATTTGGACAACTTGCTCTTCAGAATGTTTTACCCAGATAAAACACTTTTTACTGTGTTTTGTTTTTGCAGGTGGCAGGAAATAAAGTGCTGGGAAATCCCACCTGACTGAGGATCCCTGAGGCTGCTCTACAGCACTGTTCTCTGAAGAATCTCCACGCTCTCTGCAAACACTGTGATTATTCCTCCCACTGCTATTTATTTCAGTTTCCAGACCACCTGCAAGCCCCCAGAGCTCAGTGTGAGGGTAAATTCGTTGCAGCCACAGATCAATATCACGCTCTGTTTTATGAATGGGAACAAAGAAATGCAGGGAATTCATTTGAAGACAGGGAGGAGGAAAGCAGAGAACTGAAATGTCCTGGTGCTTTGCCATTTGCTTTTAACAAGTGACAGAAAGGCAGGGAAAAGGGGTTTGGATGTGAGCTGACATGTAAAGATTTAAATCCCACCCACCCAATTTACAGCAGCACAAGCTGGCTCTCTGAATCGGCACTGGTTCCTGCCCTGCCATCACCCCATGCTGCTTCGCTTCTTCCCCTCTGCCCTTTCAAATCATAGATCCTTATGTGGCTGTACTGCTGACACAGGTTGTCCAGGACACTGGCCTTGTCCAGGAAGGTCATGTGTTGCCATGTCATCAATCTGGTTGAACTTGGGCGGGTTCATCACTCACTATTCCATCCATCTGCTGGACATTCTTCACCATGATGGTCTGCAGTGGTGGGGAACAGAAAGTAGGTGGTGATACCCTAGATAGACCTCCCTGGACCACATGGGAAGACACTCTCTTGTACCTGCTTCCACTTCGGCTCTTGTTCTAGCTGCCACTGCCCTGGCTGGTGGCCTCAGGAAAGGAATCCCATAAATCATCTCACCCACAGAGCAAAACAGGTCTGAGCTCTGATGCAGTTTGCACTTTGTCTGGGGGCATCAGGCTACTACTTTCCTGTTGAACCAATAAAGAGAGCTTAGCTGGTTGATTACCATCTTCACCATGACTTTGTCATCCTTTTCAGACTGGATCTCCCCAGCAAGGAACCCCTCTTTCTCGTCCTTCACCTGGCAGGATGTCTTGATGTCACAGAGCTTTTTCATGGCCTCAGTTTTCTCTTTCTCAGGAGGAGCCAGGAACTGCATGGGGTCAGCATCATCCACACACCCTTCCTTATAAGCATCAGACATCTTGGCTTCTCTTCCAAGCAGAAGGTAAAACTAGAAGGAAAGGAGAAGGTGAACAGTGCTTCCCATGTTACTGAGAAAGCAGAGATTGAAGGAGCTTGGAATTTCCTGTATACCTCTGTATACCAACAACATCTTCCAGTTCAGTAAGAACCTGCTGCAGAAGGAACAGGTGAGTCAACTTCCCAAACTTGGGTTGTAGTTCCTAAGATGGGCCAGGAAGCAAGAGATTAACTGGTGAGAAATAGGAAGGATATTTCCACTTTCTCTTCAGCCTTCCTTGTTGTCCAGTGCCGGGCCACTGAGAACCTGCCTGTGGCTGAGTGAGCGGGGGCCTTTTCTCCCATCTTTTGTTCCTGAAGACTGTCAGACCCTAAAGCCACACAAAAACACAAAAGCACACAAATGCAGGCCCAGCTGTAAAAGGGTTCAAAGCAACCTGAAAGGGAGGACCTGGTTTGTCAATTCCTGTCCTCAGCTGTCCAAACCCACCAGGGTCATGGTGGAGAGTCCACGGCACATCTGCTTCCCACACCCCTTGGTGATTTTCACCCTTGTCACAAGCTGAGACCATACCTGTGGCAAAGCCATTCCACAGGAGAGAGCAGGGGAGTTCAAGGACATGACTCATGTCCCAGGGCTTTGAATTTTTTGGGACCTGTTTCATGTTGGGAGCAGAATATGTCCTGCACTCCAGGCAGTCTTCCTTCCCCCACCTACACATCTGAACTAGCTTTAATGTTGTCAAGGCAACAGTCAGACTGCTGATGGTGAGTAGTCTTTGGCAGTGTCCAGCTACCTAAAATACTTGCTCGACTTGTTGCTCCCTGCAGAGGCAAAGCTGATTTCATCACTGCTGTGCATTACTGAGATTAAAGGGAACACAGGCTGTGCTGCAGCTTTGTTTCACTGTGCAGACACACTGCCCAGGCCAAGGGCTGTTCTCCTTTCCACCTCTGCAGCCCCTGTGATGACAGCCCCAAGCGATGCTTTGTGCCACCCCGTGAGTCACAGTCTGCACAGGAGGAGAAGAGTCCATCTGGGATAAGAGGAAGAAGCCCCCGGGGTGGATGGGGGACTCTTTGCCAGCAGGGTCTGTTTTTAGAGGCTGCTGCTTGGGCTGAAGTCAGAATGGCTTGGCTCTGCTTAGAGGTGATGATGGTGCTGGCCCTTCTGCTGATCTCATTTTCCCCACCATCCTCCTGAAAACCTTGGTGGTCCAAAAATATTCACATACAAGGACTCCAAGGAGTCCTTTGGAAACTGGTCTTAGGGCTCAAGAAGGTACTGGTTTAACACTATCAATCTGCAGCTCTGGGATGAATGTTACCCTGAAGCAGGAAAGAGAAACTTTCCTCTCAGATTCCAAATCTGATCAGGCAGAGATAAAGAACTATAACAGACCAGCAACCATTTTCCTCCCTCAATCTATATACTTAAATCTATAGACTTGCATTTGCAATGTATTTTGGGGAACTGAGTCTGTGGCACCTTCCCACAGAAGGCTCAGGACTACACTGTGTCTGTCACCTCCCTGAAATCCACGGATTTGTGTGGTCTCTGCAACAGATCAATGGAATATTAAACCAAACACCTACAGCAGATAAATGCGTGTGCCTGAAAGTAGTTCATACTTCAGAGTTCCTTGGGTGCAGATCTCAGACCTTTATGGAACTTTAGATTCTTTATCCCTCACCATCCTTTTACAGCTGGGGAAACGGAGGCACAGCATGATGACAACTTCAGTCTTCAGAGTTGTCCACCCATTACCACTCCAGTCTTTGGTAGAGAGAGCACCTGAAAAAAGTCTATTTTATTCTGGCCTTAATTCAGGAGGAG
The DNA here is from genome assembly GCA_013400375.1 of Thinocorus orbignyianus. Classification (NCBI taxonomy): domain Eukaryota; kingdom Metazoa; phylum Chordata; class Aves; order Ciconiiformes; family Thinocoridae; genus Thinocorus; species Thinocorus orbignyianus. The sequence continues at coordinate 164,306 of VXBW01001202.1, forward strand.
CAGTTGGTACTTGGATACTCTAAAAGCAGCCCTCAGCTGCCTTGTTTAGGTACCCAGAGACAATATATGTTCTTAGATGCTTAGGCATAAATGTAGTCCCAAAAGCCTTAGGTCAAGGCTTTGGAATTTAATAAACTTGAGGTTAAAACACCCCTGGGTTCAAGTCTACTGGTTATAAAACATAGTGAATATAGATCCAGATGGGTTTCATGTACACCCACAGGCGCTGTGCTCTTCTCTTTCTGCCCCGTGGAGGAACAGGGTCCTTGCTGACCTCCAGCCCACACCTCAGCAGTCACACAGAGCAGGTACCTGCCAGATGAAACCTGTGATCCTGGAAGATGTGAAGTGACAAGGGCTGGCCAGGCACTTAGGTTTTAGACGGGACAAGACATTCCTTATCCATAAGTTCAGCAGTCTGTAAGGCCAGGAGCCTGGTTAAGAAAGCTTTAGTCCCTCAGAAGAGGGTCCTCAGATAATGCTTTTGTTTCGTGGGGATTTCTCCTTGTCTTTCCTTTCCTTATAGGCCGTTTCTTCTTGTCTCATCACCTGTGACTTGGGAGAGGAGACCGACCCCTGCCTCTCTGCACCCTCATGTCAGGGAGTTGTAGAGAGTGATAAGGTCTCAGCCTCCTTTCCTCCAGGCTGAACATCCCCATCTCCCTCAGCTTCTCCTCATAAGACTTACTCTCCAGACCCTTCACCAGCTCCTTTGCTGTTCTCTGGACCTCCTCCAACACCTCCAGTTGGTGATGGAATTAAAGTTTCATTTTAAAATAAGTTCTAGGCCCCATGTTTGCGATGACTACAAGCAGAGCAGACAGAGGCTGTTGTTGTGTTACAGCCTGGCTTGTTTCAGTTGCTCAGAGGATGTGAACTGCCCTGGAGCAACTACTTCTCTATCAGCTTTAAGCATTTCTCTGCTATTTCTGCCTCAGCTGGATCGTCTGGGCTGTGGTTACTCTGCAGCTATTGCAATTGTGGGTGTTTCAGGTGAATACTCTTGGGATAGAGTTTCCGAGCAGGAAGATTCAGATAATCAGCCGCTTTGAGGTGAAAATTAGAGAGTTCATGTTACACCCACCTCTTGAATTTGTAACTGACTATTCACCCTGAAAATCTGACTCTAAGAACTTGGCATGTTCCGTCAGGAGCAGAATAATACCACAGAAACCGGGGCCAGCTTGAGTCTCAAATATTGAGAACTGTGATTAACTTCCCAGGAATGTATCCGGAGGAAGTCATATTTTCTGGGCTTTTTTGAGGTAATTATTTCAGCGGAGTAAATTTTAATTATTGCATGTGTGAATCCTTGAATCTGTGAATGAAGATCGTACACAGTTCTCAGACAAACAGAGGAAGATGTGAAATGCATCAGATAAATAACGGGCTCTGGCCTGTTTGCTCACGTGCAACGTGCAGAACTGTCTCTTTCAGCCACGTGGGAGGAAGGGGCTGCAAAGGGAGCAACTGGATCTCTCCATGAAATGATACGGGTCAAAACAGCAAACCTTAAATAGCTCCAAGCTCACTCAGCCCATGGACAGATCAGCAACGGCTAGAGCTGGGCCAGATTGCTTCCCGAGTAACGAGGATGCCTCTTGCTGAGTTGAATGAAACATCGTGGTGGTTTCCATAGCACGGGCCCTGTCATATATTGTCCCTGGCCACGCTCTTCTCCAGCACGTCACCCTGCTCTGTGAATCCCACTGCAACAGCCTGGGCTGGGCTGGTACATCCAGCCATGTCTCCTTACAACCACTATATTATCTGGTGAGGAGGTTTTGGAATGTTCTCTCAGAAAATGAAGGGGACGTTGTCTGCAGTGATGTTTCCTGCAAGCTCGCAGGCAGTGATTGTGGGGATGGAGGTGTCTCCTAAGCGAGATGTTCACCTTCGGCGTGGGCTCGGTTTCTTGCTCTGACACAGGTTTATTCATCACCTTAAAGGGAGACTAAGAGTCCAGCTTTCTTGCCTGGAGGGACGATGGGGAGCATAACTGTTTCAGACTGGGAAATGGTCTTCAGATAAAGGGTAAAGCAGCCCACGTAATACGGACCATGTGGCAGAAATGGTCTGCTCTCTCCTCCTTAGCACTACCAGGGATCCCAGGCTAAACACAGGAGAGCCTGAGTGTCCATAATGCCATTCCCAGTTACAAAGAAGGAGGCTGTAGATGGATTAGGGCCGGGAGAAGAACAGGCAGTACAAACCCACTTTTGATGGCTTGCTGTCGAGCCTCAGCCTTTGCACTGTAGTGAAGAGCCTTGGAGTAACCTGGAGCTGGGTTCAGAGGCTGGATTTCAGGGTTGTATTTCAGTAGCAGCAGCAAAGTGATCTCTGGTGGTTAGGAGAGGAAGGGGATCCGGATCAGAAAGCCCTGTGGAAGGATCACAGGGTTTTATATAAAGGTCTGGCCCAGGAGACCACAAGATGGTTTTGCATTTATTAGTCATTTAAAAAATAATGCTGGTTCTGTAGCGAAAGCTGTATCCTCATTCTCAGCTGTCATCTGTTCCTTGCTTGAGGAGGATCAGTGTATTCCTGGGAGGGATGGAGGGGTATTGGCTGCACGGAGACACCACCAGGCTCTAACCAAAGAAGGGCAGATCGTGGCTGCTGAGGCACAGAGGGGTTGGTGGGGAAGATGCCAAGTGCTTTCAAATCCCACCAGGTGCTCAGTGAGTCATGGGTCCTGCAGAAGACAGTCTGTGTGGTTACACCATCAAAAACTCCATGGGAAGTGTGGGCATATGGAAAGAAAGCTCCAGTCTTTCTGGTGTCTTAACTTTTCAGCATTCAGCTTTCCAATTGTAGGGCTTTGTTAATGCAGGGAATTATGGAGGCAAATCAAACAGCCTCAAAACTTCTGAAGATATTTTTTTTTGAAGGAAAAAGAGGGAAGAAAATACCTTGAAACCTCTGGCATGTGGCATCAAATTGATCCCACATAGACCCTTGGCAAAGTTGGAAATTTTTAATCCATAGGACAGACTTTGGCCACTTGAGCTCATGGAGAGACTCAGAGCTTGTTAAGTGTCTCTGCCTTGGTGGACCAGCTGTACAGAGGGCTAAGCCAACTCTTCCACCAGGGTTGAGCTGTGTCTGCCAACAGCAGAGGAGTATCAACAGTCAGGAAACAAGTCTCTGCCCAGATCTGGAAGGGAGTGAGGATGAACAGCCACCACGTCTGCCCATCCCTTACTCCTGCCTTAGTTCTCCAGATGTGTCTGACACAGAGGTCAGGGGCAGCCAAAACCCTCAGAGCCCATCCCAAACCCAAAGCAGGTCTATCAGTTAATCCTTCCCTAGCCCAGGCCTCAGGGTTCTGTGTCCAGTTCTGGCCAAGGACCACCACCAAGCAAATCTTTATTCTTGGCCAGAAACCATCAGGACCCCCAACCTTGTCCTGGATAGGGGTGTCTCCCAGCCCTTGGCAGTGGAACTGGGTCAGCCCCATTCAATTCCAGCCCCTGGAGCTGTCCCTGGGTCAGTCCCTTCCAGCACGAGCCTGGGGCTTCTTTCCATCCCCCTGGAAGCTCAGTACCAGATCAGCATGAGTATGAGACGTGAAGCCATTGAAACAGATGAATATTGCCCCTGGGCTTGGGGAAAATTCTCTTCAGCTCCAAGAATCAGGTGGAATATACATGTCCAATTCTCCTTTTAGCATTTCCTAAGCAAAGGCCCTTAAATACACATTTTAAACAAAGGAAGACACTAATTTCTGTTGAAATGCTGTCCTCAGCTGTGATAATCGGAGGCGCTGGAGCAAGGTGAGCCGCCGTCTGGCAGCCCTGCCTGCCGAGGAACCGCAGGAACTGGCTGTGTGACACAGGAAAGCTCATCTCCTTCTCTAATTAAGCTGCACATGGACTCCCTGACAGCAAAGTGGCATCCAGAAGCTCAAAACCCCATGATTTATTTGGGTTTCCTGGGGTTTTCCTGAGGTTTCTCTTCCCTACATGATTTACAAAGTACCTCCACTCCTTTAGCGAGTGCCTTAGTCTTTCTCCTGGTGAGTGCCACGGAGCCAGGTCCCGTGGGAGTTATACAAAATTATATTTTCTTTCAGTAAATCCAAGGTTTCTCCCTCACTCTGTTGTGTCTCATCCCCAAACTCACCACCAGATTTCTGTTCCAGTTCCCCAGGTTGCAGGTTCAGGGACTAAAGGGATAATTATTACTGGGCCCCATTAGGGGAAAAAAAAAATCTGTAAGATTTTTGGCCATAGGTGATTATAGTTCCAGCAGCTGGATAAATCAGTGTCCCATAACTGACAGGGGATAATGGATTTAATAAATAGCTATGATTAAGTCTGATGTTATTTTTAAATAATTCCAAAAAACTGTTACTCTAATCCCTCCATGGCTGGCAGAAGGGATGCTGCTTAGAAGTTAAAATTAGCTCCTGAACGTTCAGCCTGGTGTGGAGTTACGGGTGCTCCAGGGTTGTGCTGGTTTTTCTGGGGCATCCGCTTACACCGGCTGCCTAACGGACACGGGCAGCTGCCTTTGGCAAGTGGGAAAGGGCTCCCGCTGCTCCCCTCTTGGCTCTTCTCCTTCCCAGGGCTCAGGGACCCTGGTGGGAGCTCCCACCAGCTCCAGTCCAGCCGATGGGATAACCAGTTGGGTGTTACACCTCATGGTGTTACCCACTTTACAAGCTGCCTTCCCCGCACGGCAATTCCCTTCTCCTTAATTCCCAGGGAATTCCCAGCTCTGCCATGCCTCTATCAATACATATAGATTGCTTCTGTGTAATAGCAATGTGACTTTTCTATTTTTCCTTCTTTTTCTGTTTTTTTAGCACCTGTATTTCTGAGTGATGCTGTTTCTTGGCTGGAAAAAGGCACTGCAGAACTTTGCCTTGAAAAGCCCCATCGGAGTGGCAAGTTTTCTGTTCCATGTGACCTCGTAGAAGTTTGAGGCACAAATAGTGTGTTTGTGCACCCAAATAAGAACTCCTGGCAAACCAGGATGTCCGGAGGTGTCCCACAGTGCAGCAGGTGACCATGGCAGAATTGGTGTTTATCAAACCCACTGTCATGGACCAAATTCCCAGCTATTTGGGAGAAATTTAAGCTGCCTTGGAGATGAGCTTCCCTGCCCTTGGTGCCACCCCACCACAGAGCCCTGGTATGTCCCTGGGAGATGGGATGTTGCGCTGCCAGCTGCCCCCAGGGACACCTCTCCTCCTTGTCTGCCAGCTCTAACGATCCCATGGCTCCAGGACAAGGGATAACGGTTTTAAATTGGAAGAGGGGAGATTTAGATGAGATACCAGAAAGAAATTCTTTGCTGTGAGGGTGGTGAGGCACTGGAACAGGTTGTCCAGAGAAGCTGTGGCTGCCCCATCCCTGGAGGGGTTCAAGGCCAGGCTGGATGGGGCTTGGAGCAACCTGGTCTGGTGGGAGGTGTCCCTGCCTGTGGCAGGGGATTGGAAGTGGATAATCTTTTAATGTCCATTCCGACTCTGACCATTCTATGATTCTGTGAAATGGATGGAAAACCATGCTTTTTGCTCATTTTTGTGAGTTGCTGTCCCTTTTTGCTGCCTGAACTGATGCATCCCCCCGGCTCCCCGGCTGCAGAGGAGCAGGGGGAGAAAAGCAGGACCACTTTTTTGAGGCCACTACACTAAATTAGGGAAGAGGACAGGCTGCACCTTGAGTGTTGAAAAATCCAGCTGTGGAGCTTGGCTCAGCAGTAAGACAGGGGTGATAAATCCCTTCTCCCACTTTCTGCGTGATTTGGTTAGGCAGACTGTAAGGGATGGGAGTCGTTGCTCATTCCGTGCTTGTTCAGCACCTGGCACGAGGCAGCTCTGATCTTGACCCAAACCCGCGGCTGCTGCACGAACCACAGGACTGAGAGGAATCTCCTGGCCGGTGATGGGGAGGTCACTGGTTGCCTGATGTTCTGCCTCCTGGGCAGGGACCGGTGCTGGCTGTGGAGTCAGCGCTGCCTTCCTCCGGATCCTTGACCAGGAGGCTGCATCCCAGCTAAAAAAGGAGGAATTCCCAGACTCCGTCCTTGCCACACTTGGGAATTGCCCCACCTCCACCTCAGCAGCTGGGTTGGGAGCCCACATGGACATTTCCTTGGTGTTGCTGTAACTACTAAGTAGAATTAATTTGTTGATGTTAATGGACTAGATTAGAGCTGATGGAGAAAAGCTGCTGGCTGGGAGTAGGCGTTCAGGGGGTTGGCAGGAATCCCTACCTTTGCTCACTCTCTGCCAGGTGAGGTTTTCCCTTCACCCAGGGATTGCTCAGACCAGCTGCTGTGGCCACACAGTGTCCCAGAATGAAGCCCGGGATGTCCCCACCTCGTCTCACCCCACCGTGGACATCCACATGCCAACATCTTCCCCAACCAGTGCAGTGAGACTAAACCTATCAAAGAAACATGAGAAAAAGAACCAAGGGAGGGGGAAATCTGCATTTATCTCAAGGCTTAAAACCAGTATATTTAAATCTGCCACCAGTCACTGCTGAGCTAACCCGCGGTGCCCCACTGGGGACGGGGTGAAGGGTGGGAGGGAGCATCCACAAAGAAAACCTCTAAAGTGGAACCACAGCTTTTCATACCTGTCACGATGCGGATTTTCAGCTTGAGCACACAAGGCTGAGCTCAGGGGACGCTGTCATGTAGATTTAGGATTTTATCTCCTTTCCTCTCCATTAGCTGTGATACCCTCTTATTATGTGGAAAACTGAAATGTTCTCTTTTTTTTTTCCCCTCCAGTGGTTGTCCCCTTTCCCGTTGGGCAAATATTGATCTGCCCGTGTCCTCAGTGTGGGGTTGAAATGGGCTCTGCCTGCTCGTGTGGCCGAGTGCCTGGTGGTGTCACCTCTCCTGCCATCAGTGACCAAGGGGACAGCCAGGGAGGGGGGTTGCTCATCAGTTTGCATGCATTTTTCTCTCCCTCCCGGCCCTGGCAGTGACAGGGGGATGAACAGGATGGGTCTGATCGTGCTTGGCAGAGGGAGAGGGAATGGAAAGGGCAGAGAGGGAAAGAGCAGCCCAGGATAAGGATAAACTCACAGCCGTGTTCCACATCCATATCCTGCAGCACCGGGGGCAAGAGAGCTCTCCAGGCAGAGGAGCAACTCCTTGGAGAGGGGTTTTTGGGGGGAAAGGCCATGCCAGAGGCTGCCCCTGCTTATCTCGGGGCGTGATTTAAAGCCAATTTAATTAAATTCCTTGGCAAGGTTGCGAGGACTCATCCATTTCGGCTTGAGCCAGGCCTGTTTTGATTTAACGTTGGCTGATTAGGAATTAGCTGAAACAAACCGCTCAGAAAACAAAATTAGAGGGTGCACACTAACTTTTGCACCAGATTAAGGTGAATTAAAAAGCAATTGAAATGTAATTTTCCTGCCTCAAGCAGCCAAGAAAGAAGATAATGCAACCGGTGGCACTTGAAGCTTAAAAATCCGGCATCTGGGATTAGCACAACTGGCTTTTTAATGCCCACAAACACCAGATTTATCCAAAGGTCTTCTCTCAGACCTCCCCCCCTCACCCTCTGCACAACTCATTTCATCTGCCTTGAGAAGGGAGAATTGATACGACCCGGGGATCAGAACCTGTGACTTAAACCAGCCCATTTCCGTGGGTACTCCCGAGCTGGAAATAGCTGTGGAGCGAACTGTTTGTTCCCTGAAACTTACATCCCTTGGTTTGAAATGGTTCCTGTGTCCAGGGCTAGAAGAGTCCCTGTTCCTGGGGTGCTGGGGGTGCACACAATGGGGAGGCAGTCCCCAGACTGTCCCCCATGTCATGGGGTGTTGTATGGGTGAAGGATGGCATCTCCCAAGAGGTAGGCAAACCATAAACGTATGGATGAGTTGGGGTTGAGTAGGTTGGTTTGAGTAGGGTGACCTGAGCAGGTTGACCTCGGCAGGAGAGCAGCTTGGGAAGGAAGGCACCACCCTCCATTCTTCTCCAGGTGCATCCAGGTGGCCATGACAAAGGAGCAGCTGGAGATAACGAGGGGCTCCTGGGAAGAGCCAATCGTGGGGGGAGGATGTGGCTCCATGAGGGCAATAAAGAGGCAGTTGAAGGTGATGGGGTATGAGAGAGTGTTTGGGTGAGTAGTTCCTCTATTCCTTTGGGTGTTGAGGTCTCCTTTACCCTATGATGAGTGTGGGTCCATTGGTTGGACTCTCCTGCTTGCTTGGGGCTGTGCAGGGTCTCCTGCTTGGTTGGTGTCAGTGTGGGGGTTGTGGTACACCTCTGCTGAGGTGAGGGTGGAGGGAGCCTCCCCAAAAAGAAGAGGCTTTTTGGGGTGTTACAGTTCCCCTTTGTTGGATGGGAAGCAGAGGGAAGGAGGCTGAAGCAGACCTTGAGGTTTGAGTGTAGGACTTAAGGTTATGAGTGTTAATTGCTTTGAGTCAAGAGGGGGATCATCCTGGTCCCCCTGTGAGTGGGGGGGGATCTGTGGCTTGATGGCTGGATGCCTGATGGAAGAGAACTGATGGTGCTGGAATCCAGCCTTGGTGGCTGGGGCAGGAAATGGGGAGAGAAAGGACAAAAAAAAATGCCTACCAAAAACTTAAACTTAAAGCTGGACTAAGGAGAGCTCTTGGAGGCTGATCTGAGCCACAGGAGTTGGTTGTGAGCCTGGAGAGAGGGTGAAGATGCAGCACCTGTGTGTGCTCAGGGGTTTGTGGGGCCCTTGGTGGTGTCTGGTTGAGCTAAAAACACTTCTGTATCTGCTGGTAGAAGGCCTGCTTTTTCTGACACAAACTGTCTAATGCCTGCTCTTGGTTCTGCTTGTGTGTGTCTGTGGTCCTCACTGAAAGAGGCTTAGATATTATTTTTACCTGCCCTATTTAATGTTTCTTACCTGAAAAGTGGGAGTTTGTGTCTGCACTTACTTTGGTGGCTCAGCTGTGGTGTGTGAGGATCCTACTGAGCTCTGCTTAGGGCAGGGGACCTCACAGCATCTCCTGTGCTGGGAGGTGGGGGGACAGGCTGTTGGTGAAGGGGGATGTCCCAGAGCCCTCTGTGGATGGAGATGGATGTCACTGGTGCAGTTAGGACCTGACACTGCTCTGTTCTGAACCCCAGAAGCACGTGAAGGTTTTTAGTTGGCTCTTCTCTCAAACCTGCCAAGTTGCCAGTCATGAGCAAGCAAGGGGAGCACATGAAGAAGTTCAAGAACAAGGGCAAGGACACTGATGTAAGTACTGATCTCCACCACCCACCTGCTCTGTCCCCTCTGGACAGTGGCCCCCACTGGGGGTTTGCTGGTGGCAGGAGCTGGTGTGAAGGCTTCTGAAGGGCAATTGCCCTCAAATCTACCTGCAGGAGGGAGCAGAGGTGGGGGGATAGATCTGCCAGTGAGGATTATCAGTTGGATTTTGGGATGTGGTGTGGGGGCACAGGCAAGGGGGACACAAGCTTTGGGTGGGTGACTCTGAGCTGAGCTGGGGGAGGGAGATAGTTCAGCCCCAGCCTGCTGAGCTCCCTGCAGCACTTGTGCCTGTGGAGGGGGTGCTGGGATAGGATGCCAGACCATGGGATCTGTCAGCTTGCTTTAAGCCAGTAGAGCTGATGAGGGTTTGCTATTCAGGTTCAGCAAATCTAGTTTTTTAAGAAAACCCACCAGTTGCTGCTCATCCAGTAGCCCATGTCCTTGGTGGGCACTGAGTGAGAGATTTTACTCTGTCCCATCTCTCATGAAACCCTCAGGCCAGAGAAAGGGGCTGCCCAAAAGCCAGATGCTGGTGCTCTTTGTTCCTCTTGTATGGGAACTTGGGGCAGAGGGTTGTAGAGCTTGAGCTCCTCGGGGAACTGGGAAATGCAGACACCAGTGGGATGGTGGCCTTCTCCTCTCCAGTCCCTACGGAGGCAGAGAGTGGAGGTGACTGTTCAGCTGCGGAAGGCCAAGAAGGATGAGCAGATCCTGAAGCGCAGGAGCATTTCATTCAGCGTGTTGGGTCAGAGCCTCTCTCCTGGAGAAGACAAGAGAGATGAGGTGAGTGCTGGGTGTTCTGCAGCTTGCGTTGTAGATCTCTTCTACCTGGACCACTACCAAGTCCAGCTCAAGTGACCTGGGTTAAATAGCCAGTGCCATTCCTGTTGGCTGTGCTCAGTGTGGGGGAGTGTTTGAGGCTGCCTTGCCCTTCTTCTGTGGTGTTTTGCATGGAGATGGTGTCCCATGTGTCTGTCTCCAACAGCAGGTAGAACAGGCTGGTGCTCCAGCTCGCTGGGAGCTGGCGAAGCTCCTGTCTGGCTCCTTGCCGGGTGAGGAGTAATTACCAAGGCCCATTGCGGTGTGTCAGTGACTCCTTCTGTGCTTGATTATAAGGATTAGCTGCCTCGAAGGCTTTTGTGGATTCTCTTCCTCTGCCTCATCTTGAAACTGAGTTGCATAAAGGATAGACATTGCTTAGATATGGAGTGGTGACTGGCTTGGGTCTAGACGGCTGATTGACTGCGGAGATTAAACTGGAGGGAGTCCTGGCTCACCATCTGACTCTGAATCACCCCCTGTGACACAGGTTATCCCGCTGTCCTTGGAGGAAATTGCTGAAGCTGTGAATGGGAGCAACACCAAACTGCAGCTGCAGGCGACACAGGCTGCCAGGTATGCTGCCCTGCGCTGGGAGGGAGGTGGCTGGTGGAGCTGTGGTGGGTCCTGTCAGCAGAAGGCACTTCTTCCTGATTGAAGAGCCACTCTAAAGACATGACAAGGGGGGAAGGAGCCTGGTAACCTGAAATGCCCTGAGGAACCTCAGCTGGTGCCTGTTTTGTGCCCTGTGTGTCTTGCTTGGCACCATCAGCAGGGGCCTGTGTGGTTGAACCTCATGAAGGGGTTGGCTGTGGCTCCTGAAGCTGCCACCCTGGTTGTGCCTGTGCTGGGGCAGGGACTGTTTTGGCTCCCACCAGGGAGAAAGAAACCAAGTGCGAAAGGCTTGGGCAGGACAAGGGCTGGAAAGCCTGGCTCTGTAGAGATCACTGAACAGGGTTGTCCCCACCTGGATGGGTACAGGTGGGATCACAGGGTGCAGCAGGGATGTCTCCTGAGGGTCCAGGAGAGGCTGCATCACTGCTGGTGCTCCCTTGGCTGGCTCAGGCCACCAGATCAGTGACCTGTCTCTGCCAGGGCACCAGTGCCATTCCCAGTGGCTGTGAGGGAAGGGACGGTATCCTGCTGTTGCTTCAGGATCTTCTTAGATGTATCTCCTGCAGGATCTTCTCTATAACAACTCTTCCGTCAGAGGATTTGCTGACACAGCATGCTGAACTAGCATCTCTCACAGGCCACAACTTTCACCTGGCCACAGGGTTATGGTATATCATGGCTTTTTATGGTGGGTTGTCTTGTGTCTTCTGCAGAAAAATACTGTCCAAGCAGAAGGACCCTCCTATCAATCAGATCATTGAGCTGGGGATCATCCCCAGGCTGACTGAATTCCTGGGCCGCTCTGACAATGCTGCTCTGCAGTTTGAAGCAGCCTGGGCACTGACCAACATCGCTTCTGGCACCTCCAGCCACACCAAGGCTGTTGTGGAGGCAGGAGCCATCCCAGCCTTTATCTCCCTCCTGTCCTCCCCGCACATGCACATCAGCGAGCAGTCTGTGTGGGCGCTGGGCAACATTGCAGGTGAGCAGAGGTCTCCAGGCCTGGGGACATGTGGAGGGTTGCTGCCTAAGCCACTTCTGGGGAGCTAAAAATGTTGGTATTCCTCAAGGTAGCCTTATCTCTCTGCAGCTTTGTCCTCCAAGCTGCTGTCCCTACTGGAAATCCTTCAGTCAGTTCATGTGCCCTGGCAGCCTTTGAGACCCTCTGTTGGTTAAAAATCATAGAATAGCTTGGGTTGGAAGGGACCTTTAAAGGCCATCTAGCCCCATCCTCCTGTCCAGAGCAGGGACATCTTCAACTAGACCAGGCTGCTCAAAGTCCTGTCCAACCTGACCTTGAATTTTTGCAGGGATGGGGCATCCACCACCTCTCCAAGCAGGCTGGGTCAGGGTTTCACCACCCTCACTGTAAAAGACAAAAACCAAAATCTCCCTTAGTTGGTTCTGCAGGAGGATTTTTGGTGAAACTCCATCCTGCTGGGATGGTTTGACCCATAGTGGTATCAGCAGGGAGAACAGGACAGGTTGTGTCTAGTTAGTCTGCTCCAAACTAGTCATGGTGGTACTCCAGTCTACCTGTTAAATCCTTTCCACCTGGAAATGCTGAATGATGTGTGGCTGGTGGATGAGCCTGGTCACCCAGCCCTGGCCTGTACATCGCTCTCCTCCTGCCACTTGATGGTGACTGTCTTGTGACTTGGGCAGATGCACTAAACAATCATTTTTTATCTGTACAGGTGATGGTCCTCTGTACAGAGATGCTCTTATCAGTTGCAGTGTGATTCCTCCCTTGCTGGCTCTGGTGTCACCTGCAACTCCAGTAAATAACCTTCATATTCTTGACTTAACAGCTCTTAATCACTTGGGTGTTGGGTGAAGGGTGGTCTGTCATCTGCCTTAAAACAACAGTTATTTGTATAATTTAATTAGGCCCTGTCTTAAACTGCTTCTAATGACTCTCAGCTATATTCAAAGCTGGGGATGCCAAGCAGATGTTCCACAAGTGAATGTGATGTCTTCCAATCGTAGCTTTGCTACCCAGCTTTGACCATCTCAATCTAGAAATGAGATTAAACTGGTGCAAGACTTCCATATGTACATGGAAGGGCTTGAACTTGCTCTTCAAGCTTCCTCCTGCTGCTCTTTGGGTAGCTCTAAACAGCTGGATTTGTGCCTTATCCCTGCCTTTCTGCAATGGTGCCTGCCCTACTGCTTTCTTGGTCTCTGGGAGAGAAGGACCTTCACTGAGAAGCTCTCGGGGGCTGTGATGGTGGTACCACTGCCTCCTGGTTTCCTGCTCCTGGGTGTGGTGGGAGCTGTATGCTTTCTGCAGGCATAACTGTGGCCTTTCAGGCCCCTCTGGCCTTCTGTGAGTTCACACTGCAAGACTTTTATATATTTTATTTTTTTTAAAGATATCTAACTCTTGTGGCTGCTCTGTTCTGAGCCCAATTCACCCTTGTCTTGTCTTAGGGAGCTCTGTGGAAGAAACATGAGAAAACAAATAGCTCAGTAGCTGCAATGCTTGGAACATAGCTCCACTAATCTCCTGGGAGCATCCTGAGTGATGCAACTTAAATCAAATCCTCGTAGTGCCCTGCTCTGGAACAATGAGCTGCTAATATTTATTAATGCTAATATTGAAACCCCAAATTCCTGATCTTGTCCAAAGAATGCCCTGTAATTTGTTACAAGGAGACCACAAATAAGCTGCTTGGCACCTTTTGTTAGTCATCATAGCTTGTCACGCCACCAGAGATGACGTTATTGGAACTTAGTATTGGGGAGGGAGGAGGTGAATTGACTGTCTTAGTCACCTGTTTCATGTCCCTTCTTCAAGTAAGCCTCAGACCTTATTAATAAGGTTGCTTCTGGCTACTTGATAACATCTCTGAGCTGTAGGGACCAGAAGCAGCATCTCCCATGTGTTTCAGGTTGGCTTCCTGAGGAACATCACATGGACACTGTCAAACCTCTGTAGGAACAAGAATCCCTACCCTCCCCTGAATGCAGTGGAGGAGATACTGCCAGTCCTCATCTGTCTTGTGGAACATGAGGATAAGGAAATAATTTCTGACTCCTGCTGGGCTATTTCCTATCTGACCGATGGCTCCAACGATCGCATCCAGATTGTGGTGGACACAGGGATTCTCCCAAGACTGGTGGAACTCCTGGACAGACCAGAGTTGATCATTATGGTAGGAAACAATCAACAATCTCCAGCCTCTGGTCTCTTAATGTAAGAACATCTGAGGAGAGGGAAGGCATGTTTCTTTACTAATGTGGCTAGTGTGGTCTGCTGCCTCCTCAGGCTGCAGGAGGACTTGGCTGTTGGTCAAGCCCCTGCTCTGTTCCAGTTTGCTGTGGTTGGCAGACTGGAGAGAGGCTGTAAAGCTGCTTGAAGCAAAACAGGAGGGCAATAGGGCTGTAAACACAACAGTAATCACCTATGATACCTTCCTTATTCCATCAGGCACTTAGTGGGGAATCTTGCTGGACTTTCTGGTGTGTACCCCTTGAGGTAAGGATTCTCCTCATCTCCTTTAATCTCTGTCTAGACTCCAGCTCTCCGTGCTGTTGGGAATGTCGTCACGGGGACTGATGAACAGACCCAGGCGGCTATCGATGCTGGTGTCTTGGCTGTCCTGCCCAGACTCCTGCGACACTCAAAGACATCCATACAGAAGGAAGCTGCATGGGCACTCAGCAACATCGCAGCAGGGCCTGGCCAGCAGATCCAACAACTCATCACCTGTGGGTTATTGCCACCTCTGGTGGAGCTGCTTGATAAGGTAAGGGATGAGTGTGGTGCCGCACAAGTGGTTCATGAAGTCCATGACACCTCCTTTGCGAAGCATGTGGCGTGCACCCATGAGCCACCTGAGTAGTTATTTGAAGCTGTTGAGATCCTTGGAACATGGCTTAGGCCTGCTCTTGGCAGCTCTGTCAGGTGTCCACCCACCAGGGAAAGTGCTAGGGAAGGTGGGTCAGTCCAAAGTGCATACAAGGGAAATGGTTATCCTCCCCTCATGCTGATCTCAGAGGGATGCTACAGCTTGGTAGTGCCTTCATTCTGTTGTTCTTCCAGGGGGACTTCAAAGCTCAGAAGGAGGCTGTGTGGGTAGTGGCCAACTTCACAACAGGAGGCACCACGGAGCAGGTGGTGGAACTTGTCCGATCTGGGGTTCTCAGACCTCTGCTCAACCTGCTCTTGGCCAAAGACAGCAAAACTATCCTGATCATCCTGGATACCATCTCAAATCTCTTCCTTGTAAGTTCTCCTGTATCTCTTGCATTCTTTCCCTAAAAGAGGAGCAAGGTGTGAGCCATTGTGTGGTGAAAGCAGCTTTTCCTACAATAGCTACTGATCTTTCAGGAGTAAGAGTTAACCTTCATGTTGCCTGACTTGTTCTTGGACACTCTTGGGTTGCCCAAAGGGTTTGACAAGATTGAGTACCCAAAGTGTTCCTCTTCACCTACTGTGACTTGTAGTCCCCTTCTGGAAGGGGAAAAAAGTTGTGTTGAGTCCCAAGCTTGGATAGAAGCAAAGGTCTTGGAGAAATGCAACTGCAGAGAAACCTAAGTGGTCCTGGAGGCATTTCAGCTCTGCTCCCTGCCAGCAGATCTCTGACTCTCGCTTGAAATCCTGTTCCTTGTAGTACCTTTGAACCAGTGAAATGGCCTTTGCAGATGAACTGGTGGGTGGCAGGCCATGCCTGCTGCTTCCCAGTGTGTGACTGGGACTGGGTAGGGTTTGACCAGCTGGTCTGGTTGGCAGTCAAGCCACTGTGCAGTAACCCCAGCAGGAACTGGTGTTTCAAATGCAGAGTAGTCCTGTCCCTGGGATCAAGTTGGGACTGTAACTGCAGGGCCTGTGGCCCTTTGACTTCTAGATCAGGACCTTATGGTGAAGACTGTCTTGGAACTATTGGTGATATATTTTCCTGCTTGGTTATCTGATATTACAGGCAGCTGAGAAGCTTGGAGAGACAGAAAGGTTGTGCCTGCTGGTGGAAGAGCTGGATGGTCTGGAGAAAATTGAAGCTTTGCAAAACCACGACAACAACATGGTCTACCGAGCAGCGCTGAATATCATAGAGAAATACTTTTCTGGTGAGGTATGTGAGCTCTTGCTGTTCCCCATTTGAAATCGTGGAGCTATTGCACACTGGAATGAGGCACAGGCTTTAAGGATGCTGAAATAAGGTTTTGGAAGAGACCTTTCCATGACCAGAGAGTCCTTGTTCTCTAGTTGCTTTAAAAGGTCTGTAAAAGCTCCAAGTTGTCAGCTGATGAGTTGCACAAGAGATATGGATGCCTTGATAGCATCTTGCTGCTGGAATTTAAACTGGCATCAGCTGGAGTTACTGCAGTTGCTGATATGAATACCAAATGTGGAGAAGTTTCCTCCTTCGGAGCTGGGCTAGCTTGTCACTATGAATGGAAGCCTCCTACTCAGCTGATAACCGTGCTCAGGTTGCATTTGAACTACTTGACCCTCCTCACGCTAACAAACTTATGGAAAAAGAGGATAGGACACCAGCTAGTTGTTCTGAGAGTCCCATGACTGTCACAGATGCCATGCTTGGTCATAGCCTTAGTCTCGCAGATGGAGAAACATCAGGGAAGAGGCTTAGTGGTTTGGCAGATCTCGGTGCTGAGACTCAGTCTAGATGTGAACTACAGCAGCAGGAAGTAAGTGTCTTAGTCCTTTGCCCAGAACAGGGTTTGCGGGATGCCCTTGTGAAAGGGTGTGGAGGGAAGCTCTCCTCCTACACACCAGCATCTGCCTGAGGGGCTGGATGCTGAGGGAACATCTCTGCAGAGGCGTCCTGGATTGGTGCTGTCCCAGGCAGGTTATTTAATTTGAGTGAGTTCAGCCACTCTTCTTCTGTCTGTGGTGTCTCAGCCTGTGGCTGTGGCTGCTTCTGGTGTGAGATGCAGGGACGTGGCAGCTTCAGTGTGCTGTAAAGAATGGGAGAACTTGGTCTGGTCTCCAAGGGTCCTGTTAGAGTCAAGCTGATCTTAACTTAGGATCAGAACTCTTAAAAACAGGAATAAAACAGCATGCTCCTGCAAAAAGCTTCAGGCAGACTCTGGTGTGAAAAGTTTAGGCTTATTAAGATGCAGAACCTTAACTGATGGCTACCACCTTTCCCCCAGGAAAATCCGGATCTGCAGCCTGGGACTGACCAAGATGGACTGTACGACTTCTCAGTGGAGAAGCAAGACTTTGACTTCTGAAGATGAAGCACTACATGGGTCAGAGCTGGCAGGTGAAGGTGTTCTGCTAGAGCTCAGGCATCCAGACCAAGAGGAGCACAAACATGGAGTTCTTTTTACTTTTGAAATTTGTCAATAAACTGCATTTCTGTATTTGTACTTCTTGCCTTTGACTTTTTTTCCTCCTAAGTTGCTGTTGCAAACAGATACTATGGGGGAAAAGCCTGTACTAAAGCTCTGCAGAAATGTATTGGAGCTTCTGGGTGTTTTTGGGGGTAGAAAAAGCAGTTGGGAACTCCCTTGGAGCTGTGTTAAGCTGTTGGAGAGCAGGGTGTTGCCACCCCATCCATCTGGCTCTTGGGGCTAGTGCTGGAACTGGAGTCAGAGGCAGTTATTGCTGTGGGAGCTAATTCCCTTCCCACTGCAGCTTCCCAGATGCTATCCACACCTGGAGCCCATTGATCTGCTCCTTTAATATTGAGGACCTGTATTTCAGGTTTCCATTGTGTGTCACTGCCCCTTCCTGAGAGGAGTCCTTCCTCTCCCCAAGCCCTCCAGCTTTGGTCTCTAGCTGCAGGCTGAGCAGAGTTGAGGATGGAGTTGATGTGGCTCTTGGGTCCAGCTTGCAGCAAGCTCTGGTGCTCTCTGTCCACCCCTGAAGCCTTCTGCTGATGGGTCAGAATGGTTAGAGTTGGAATGGACCTTAAAGATCAAGTTCCATGGGCAGGAACACCTCCCAGCAGCCCAGGTTGCTCTATCTATGATGGATGCATCATACAAACCTAATGTGCTGCTGATGTGTTGGGGAAGGTTCTGCTAGTCCTTCAGCCCACAGGGCTGGAAGCATCTCAAGGGCTTTGCTTCATGCAAGCTGAGGGTGGCAGCTCCCTCCTTGGTAGGGTTTGACTTTTCAAAATAACCTTGGGTGGTGGGTTTAGGGCTTTGCTTCCTCAAATGTGGTGGGAGCTGATGGGATGGATTAAGTTTATCTGAAGGGAAAATCTTCTCTCTTCCTCCACCCTGGATCTATTCACCAGAGGATTAATCCCAGAGTAGTTCTCCTCTGGGCCACCTAGGAGAAAAGGGAGTTGAGTGGTTAAAGATGTGCCTAGACTGAGCTGGGTATCGCTTATCTAATGTTAAAATGCAGGAGCTGATGAATTGCAAAGTGCCCCTTGGTTTTTATTTCTTGGGCCTGAAGCTCTGTATGTGAAACCACGATAAAGCAAGGCCCGAACGTGCAGCTGAAAGAAGCACCTGTGGAAATCCTTTGTCTGAGCCCGTGGGTCAACAGAAAGGGCTGCAGCTCGGCTGCGGGCACCCTCTCATCATGCACTGCTGCTGACAGGGCTGATGCAGCATCTGGAAACTCTCAGATTTCACCAGGTAAAACGAATCTGAGGCAGGAGCTTCCTCAGTGTAAATGGAGATGGGGACCGGAGCTGGGCTCCGTGGTCCAGCACGGAGCGTCCCACGTGATTTTTCCCACAATCAGGCAGGATCGTCCCTCTTGGGTGCTGGGGCTGCCATTTGGTGATGCTCTGCTGACTTAAAGCAAACTAAAAAAGAGAAAGAGCAGAGTATTTGACTTTTTTTCCTTCTTTCCTCTACGAGCCCGTGGTAGATGTCGTTACGCGAAGCCCTGGGACCAAAGCCTCTCGCTTCCATCCTTAGACTGCAATAAAATAGTGTCCCCATAGCCCTGAATGTGATGGATAAAAAACCATGCCCCTGTTTTTAGAGCAGTGATGTGTGTCTACTGCCCTGTGCCGTGGGGCAAGCAAACTGGAGGAGGTGTTTGGGGCAGCCAGAGAACCAGGACAGGTGCCTACTGGAATAGTGAGGACGCTGCACCGAGGGCTCGTGAGCAACCCATGGGCATCTGCTGGCCTGGTTAATTGGCATCGCTCTCCTCCGCTCACCACGGGCCCCGGTTGTCCCTCCTGGGGCACAGGAACCAGCCACCCCGGCAATTTTGGCTTTGGTGCTCTGTTCCCCAGGGGTTTGGAGCCGCCAGCTTCTCCCCATGGGGTGGGATGGGATAGCTGTGGGGATAAGGGGTCCGTGGGGACCAGCGAGGATGTGATGCTGCTTCCCCAGAGCAGCTCAACCTCCCCCAAGACACACAAAAAAAGTCATTTTTCTAATTAAAGCATCCTGTGTCCTGGCCCCAGAGGAGCACAGCGATGGTTGCTCCATCCCTACATCCCTGGAGAGCTGGAAAAGGCGCTGCCAGTGCCTGCGGTGGCTTGTCTGCCCCAAATTAGGACCCGTTTAATTTATGCAGATGGGGCAGGGTCTCTCCTAAAGCTCATTTATGCCTAATTGTTCTTTTCCTCCCGCCACGGGTGCACCCCGCAGCCTCCCCAGCACCGCACGGACTCGTCACCCAGGTCGGGGTGGATGGAAGGGGGTGGATGGAAGGGGGCATCCCCGAGGCTGCACCGCGGAGCCATCAGGAGCCAGTCTGGGGAGCTTCCTGAGCCAAACCCCCACGGATGGTGAGAAGGAAGAAGGAGAGGGAATTTAAGGAAGAATTTGGCTGGTGGAAAGCAGCGCCCAAGCTGCCAGGTCTTCTACTGCACCTCGTGTTGGCCGTAAATCCTTGAGCCTTGCTCTTTTTCTCCATCTCTACTTTGCTTCCCTCCTGGAATTTATGAGGAAAAGCTTTTTTTTTTTCCTCCTCTGGCCCCTGGGAAGGGATGGGCAGAGCAGAGAAATAAAAAGCCAGGGATTTTCCACCCTGTGCCAGTCCATGGATACTCTCAGCACACGCTGGAGCAAACAGCCCGGCATCAATCAGGGCTGGTCCCAGGGGGAGCCGGGAGGATGCTCCTGCCCTTTGAGGGATCCAGGATTTGGGGATTTTTCCACTGGATGTGATTTTCTTTCTGGTTTACGGGACGCTTTGGAGGTTTTTTTGGCAGTTCTTAAGTCAGTAGTTGGGGTTGGGGCATGAGGAGGATGGAGGGACGGGGCATGGTGGAGCCTGGGGGCAGCAGCCCCCCACGTCAGGGACTGTCAGCCTGCCAGGGGGGATATGGGGACACAGGGACACGGGGGCCACTCAGGGCAGGTCCCAGCTGCCCAGGGGTGCAGGTCTGGCTCCCAGATCCCACATGCTTGATGCACACGTGTTCACACAGGTCCCCTTGCCACCTCCCATGCCACCCTCCATGCTACAGCAATGTCACCCCAGTGCCACCTCCACGACACCCTGCATGTCACCGGCATGCAGCCCTGGGAGCCTTTATACATCCTCCATGCCACCCTCATGCCACCCTATGCCACCATCCATATCACCCCCATGCCACCATCAAGAGGCCCTATTCACCCTCCTTGCTACCCTCCATGTCACCCCCATGCCACCCCCCATGTCACCTTGTGTGTCACCCCCATGCCACCCCCGAGAGGCCT
>VXBW01001202.1:185088-195766 GCA_013400375.1 Thinocorus orbignyianus
GGCGGCGTGAGGGGAGGGGAGGCCGGGCCCAAGCCGCTGTTGGCGGGGGAAGCGGGGGGAGGCCGTGGGTCCGAGGCGATCGTTCCTTAACTTTTATCCGCCGTTTTTTCACTCCCGGGGCCCTCCGGTGCCTCTCTGAATCCTTATGTGTTTATATTTTGTTCCTGCCCCCCCCATCGCCTTGATAGAATGGGGGTGGGGGTGGGAAGTAGGCTTTATGAGGGAGAAGGAGGGGTTGGCCCTTTGGCCCCCACTTTCCTGCCATCCTGCCAGCCCACTGCTCCTTTCTGGGGTCTCTTCCGTGCCTTCCTCCATGGAGGGGTCCCTGTGACACCCCCCCGCGGCGCCCTGCTCCTTCGTGGGGTCTCTTCTGCACCTTCCCTTTGTGTGTGTGTGTGCTCTTGTGACATACACCCACCCCCACAGCAGGCCAGGGCATCCTGCTTCTTCCTGGGGTTTCTTCTGAACCGTGTGGGGGTCTTTGTGTCCTCCCCAGTTCCAGCAAGCCAAAGCGCCTTGCTCTTATTGAGGATCTCTTCTGTACCTTCCCCACTGCTGGGGGTCCCTGTGACACCCCCCTCGAGCAGGCTAGGACACTGTGTCCCCAGGACACCCTGTCCCTTTCTGGGGTCTGGGAGGATTTCCAGGACCACCTTTCTTGCAGCCTTTCATAATCTCCTTGCTCTGCTTTAGTTAATACCCCCCCCCCCAGTCTCCCATGTGCTGAGGAGGATTAAGCAGTTGCTAATGAGAAAAATGTGTATGTAGTTACTTTTAGCTTTTTTTATTATTATTATTATTATTAATTTTAGTGGGTTGGGTTATTTTCCTCCTTCCATGCAACTTGCTGTTGCCTGGCAAATCGTGCATTCAACTTCTGAAGTTCCTTCCTTCCCTGAGCGAGAGGTGACACCAGAAGCGGTGTGTGTCCTGCCTCTGCGAGGGGTGCACCTATGGATAAACCAACTTCTGTTCCACCCTGAGTGATCTGGATTAAGTCTTCTGGAAGCTGCTCCAGTCAATGCCCAGACTGCTGCTTTAATGGGAAGAGACAGAGTTTCTGCTTGTGCAGGCTGCTGTGTGAATTGTTAATAAATAAGGTCCANCCCTTTCTGGGGTCTGGGAGGATTTTCAGGACCCCCTTTCTTGCAGCCTTTCATAATCTCCTTGCTCTGCTTTAGTTAATAACCCCCCCCCCCAGTCTCCCATGTGCTGAGGAGGATTAAGCAGTTGCTAATGAGAAAAATGTGTATGTAGTTACTTTTAGCTTTTTTTATTATTATTATTATTATTAATTTTAGTGGGTTGGGTTATTTTCCTCCTTCCATGCAACTTGCTGTTGCCTGGCAAATCGTGCATTCAACTTCTGAAGTTCCTTCCTTCCCTGAGCGAGAGGTGACACCAGAAGCGGTGTGTGTCCTGCCTCTGCGAGGGGTGCACCTATGGATAAACCAACTTCTGTTCCACCCTGAGTGATCTGGATTAAGTCTTCTGGAAGCTGCTCCAGTCAATGCCCAGACTGCTGCTTTAATGGGAAGAGACAGAGTTTCTGCTTGTGCAGGCTGCTGTGTGAATTGTTAATAAATAAGGTCCACTTCACTCTTTCAAAGGCAACAGGTGGATGCTTGGAAATCTCTTGGGCTGAAGGAGCCACGGTGCTGCTCCGAGTCACTGGCATTGATCTGGAGAGAGCTGTTTCTGGGAGCGCATAAAACATTGTCAGATAATGAGAAGGCAGTGCTGGTTAAACTTCAGTTATAGGTTAACTTGCTTCTGGCATAGAACGCAATCAATCAGAAGCAGCTCTTCAAAACAAAACACAAAAAAAAAAACCCACCCAAACCCTCCTGGTTTTCTTTTAATCCTTTATTTTTTGATTCTGCACGGCTTGTGCTTTAGAAGACCAAAGTTTGTGAGGAAAATGTAAATCTGAAAATCCTTTTCTTGGATGTGAGAAGGCTGACAATATTTTTAGGATGTATGGCTGATGTTTGATCTGAAATTAGTTTTGTGGTGATGCAGACTAAATGTCAACTCAGTCATTATTGTGGCTTATTTTTATGCAAGTCAGTCAATAAAAATGTTGTGAGTTAAGTGACTCGGGCCGTGGTCGTAGCCCTTCTTCTGAGCTGGAGGCTATGATTTGAATAACAGACAGAAGCTGTTGGTTTTAATTTTAAAGAGTGAATGCTGCATCAAAATGCTTTTTTACTTTTAGCATGCTCTAGTCTTCCCTCTTCCCTTCTGGCTGAGAACGTTTTCTGGAAGAGACCGAAGTTTCGGTTTGTTGAGCAACTTCATGGATTATTTTTTTTTTTCATTATTTATTTTTTTTTACTTTCCTTTTTTAACTGTATTGAAGAAATTTCCTGCTTGCTCAAATGCGTCTTCTGTTTTTACAAGTGGGAAAGCAGAATGGTGTGTGACAAAAAGTGCTGTATTTAATCAGAAAATTAATTGCTTTGGGAGAGGTTTAGCTGTAGAGCCGTTGGGCAATGCTATATTCCTGGCTTCGGTGGAGGCTGGAGTGCTGACTTACCTGTTTCAAAGAGCTGGAGCTGTGGCTTTTGTTTTCTCATCTGTTCTGTTACTGAGGGATTTGAGCAGGTTTAAATCAAGACAGAGGACCTCTTCTGTTATGATTTACTACCTGCATTGTGTTTCCTGTGATTAGAAACCATTTACCTTTTGCACTACCCAAAATAGCTGTGTAAATACCACTTAGTCTGAAGGTGCCTGTGAGCAGTACTTTGTAAATTGGAAGTGAATAGTGGTAAAATATTTCATGCTTTTTTAAAGACTCCCCCCCCCCTTTTATATTGGAAGAGTATTTGTATTAGCAGCCTGTTGGGAGTATTGATATGGATATATCTAAAAGCTCTGGATTCTCTGATGATTATTGGAAGTGATCTTCCGGCTTATACAGGATGGTGTCAGCCTTATCCTGATACAAATCATGATGAAGTAAAATGGCAAATAATAGATCTAGTTTAGAATTATATATATATAAAACCACAGCAACGTCAGTAAGTTGGCTGGCAGGTTAAAAGGACTACGTGCTAGGTGGTGAGGCACTGGAACAGGTTGCCCAGGGAAGCTGTTGATGCCCCATCCCTGGAAGTGTTTAAGGCCAGGCTAGATGGGGCTTTGAGCAACCTGCTCTAGGGAGAGGTGTCCCTGCCCATGGCAGGGGGGTTGGAACTTGATCTTTAAGGTCCCTTCCAACTCTGACCATTCTATGATTCTGTGGACCTCAAACGTGCTCATCTCTCGTCGTCTCTCAGTTTCTCCAAAAGCCTGTTCCTCTCTTATATCCACTGGAGCTTCCACCACTGCTGGTGATGTAGGAGCCAGAGATATTTCTGACCATGTGGTTCTAGGCAAAGTGAGGTAAAACATATTGTTGAGTCCGTGGTCTCTTTGTATCCATACTGTCACCAGGGCAGTGCAATGGTGGTGGAATCACCACAGTAGGGATGGAAATAATAAGGTAGTACTGTGAATGTATGTGCTTGGGAAGTCTGGTCAGGATCTGCTGGGCCAAGGAGGAACATGACCCACAGGCTGGGGGACCTTTGTGGAGCACGTGTCCCTTTTTCACTGATACGCTTCTCTGAAACCTTTGTTTGCTGCCACAGTCGCTGCTCCCTGGGGAAGTTGCAAAGGGTTCATCATCTCCAAGGTTTACACGCGTCTTGCTCATGCTGTTCTATCACCCAGAAGCGCTCGTGAAAACTGCAGTCTCATCATGCTGGGTATCAGAGATGTTCCTCTTCCAGGTAGCTTGGAGGTGGAATTGGAAAGACCGTGAAAAAATGCACTAAACATATAACTTTTCTACCAAAAAATAGCTGCAAATTGTGTTCTGGCTTCAGTGGTACCACCTTTTTTAGCAGGGACTCAGCTGAGGTGTTGAAAGATGGCTGGGTTCTAATTCTGTGTGGAACTGAGGAAAGATTGGGAAGGAAAAGGCATCAGTTTGAACTTTATGGATCACCTCATAGATGAGCAGGAAGGGGGGAAGATCTTGTTTGTAAGCTCAGGTGGCCATGGTGAGGGCTGGTGGCAAAACCAGTCTCTCTAACAGAAAAGCAGGGGTTGGTATAACAGGCAGATACAAATAACGGTCTCCAAATGTCTCTTTCAGGGAGATTTGGAGTGCTCAGGAGTGTAAAAAGACGTTCCTCCTTGGCAGAGCTGGCTGGGAAAGGTGCTGGGCTGCTGGCTGTTGGCACTGGGGCAGCGTTAGAGGGAGGGTATAGATGAGAGCCCTCCTGGGTGCGAGCAAGAGGAAAGTGCAGTGTCAGAAGCATCAGGGAGGAGTGAGGAAGATGATGGGGAAGCAGGTAGATTCTGTGAGGTGAGAGGAAGAACCGGAGGGGGTTTGTAGGCCACAAGTTGGATTCCTGTGGGAAAGGTGATGGTGCTCAGCAGGGACAAAGAAATGGAAAGAGGAACGAGGTGATGCAGAGTATCCCAAATGCCGCTTTCAGTTTGCTGCAGTCAGCACAGATTAGGGAAGTCCCATCTGCAAAACCTGACCAGTTAGTAGCTGGCAAAGGGGTGCCTTTGGGTCTTTTTGTAGATGTGCATTTGTAATTTAGGGAATGCATGGAAGATTACAATGCCTTCAAGTAGAAAACAAAATACACGTTACCTTAAGAGCGGTGTTCAAGTAGGACTGTTACAAAGGCACAGACTAAAACGTGTCACAAACGTCAGGATGTTTTGCTCCCTTTTCCTGACTAATGTCATATCGATCGATGCAGCAAAGTTAACTGACTGATCAATAGCAACACTAATATTGGTGACTTGGACAGTTTTATACCCTGTGTTCAGAAACACTGAATATCTGTGTAGGGATCTCCATATCGGAGTTTGTAAATACTTCATAGGCTGGCTGTGGTTTTACGGTCGTGCATTAGAAAAATCCATGGGTTATGAGTATCCAGTATTGAGCTGGTTTCCTGCAGTGGGGAAGCAGCAGTCTGGTAGCTCCTCCAGTTTATTTTGCGTGGTAGTCTGGGGGTATGTTGAAATCTGTGTCTTGTTCTTTACTTCTGGTAAGGATTTTCTCGACTCGGCGTCTTGTGGGAGAGCGTGCTGCCTGGCTGTGGTCGGAGCTGCTGGGCTGGGATGCGACGCCGAACTCGGCCACAGATTTCCTGTGTGATGCCGAGACTTTAAAGAAAGAAAAAAATAGAATAATCTTGCTTTCTGGGGTAGGGGGGAATGCAGGGAGCAGCGTTTGCAGCCAGCCAGCTGGCATCTTGGGGCTGCCGGAGTGGGAATCCAAAGAGCAGCCTTTTCCTCTGGGCAGGCCATGGGTAGCGAGTCTCCCCTTTTTGTTTCTCCCAGTAAGTGGAAGCTGTGCCAGCACCATTGTCCTGGTGGAAGTAAATTAAATCTCCAAAAGGAGTTTGTTTGACTGTCCCCCTCAGGAAGAGAAAGTAGAAACAATAACTACATTATTCCTAACTCGAAACTTTCTTTCCCCAAATTGAGTGTCTTCATATAAAGAAATGCAATTTGGACCTGTGGTTGGGCAGTTACTTGATTATTTCTTCCTTTTAATTCCCACCAGCCTAAGAACAGTTTTCTCATCCATTTCCTGAAATGGCTTTATCACATTTCTAAAATTCTGTAGTGTCATACTTTCTATTTGCATTGCAAAATTAAGCATCAGTCCAGGAGTAACATCAGCAGTGCTTCCAGTTTCTCAGCAAAGAAGCTGATTTTACAGCAGGACTCTACATGTGATGGGTAGCTGCCCTCTTCCCAACAGCAGCTCAGAAACTGCTAAAACTACCCCTGTAAATCAGAATAAACAAACCCCCGTGGATGTTTTTGGGGCTGGGGTTGTGCTCGGGGAGAGGGGGGTATTGAATGAAGAAGTAACTGCATGGAAATACCAGCTGCCTGTGTGTGTGTGTGTTTGGAAAGTTTACCTGGATTGCTGCCCAGCGTTAAGCAAGTCCAGTTGAGATGCTTAACGTTGGATTAATCTGGTTAGATTAGTGGCTGCTATTTTTGGTTCTAGAGTTAACTACTCGCTCGGCTGCCTCCTTGCTCTGGGCAGCATTGTTTGAGGTGGCCCGAGAGCAGTTTGGAAAAGATGTGGTTAAATCTGGTGGTGTAATATCCGTGTGAAATTCAGGGCCTGTACAGCAGAGCAACTCTGTTTGAGACCTGAGTGAAGAGAATATTAAAAAAAAACAACCAAGGAACTGTCTTTTCTAGCCTTCTATCTGCAATCTTTTTCCCTACATTAGGAGTTGAATCTTTTTTTCTGTTACGTTTTTCCACTATGAATCCTCTGGAAATGGATAAAATATTACTGTGAAAAGGACCAAATTCTGCAATATTATGGAAAGCTTTTACCTGTATTAGCGCTTTGATATTTTTTGTGAAAACTGATGCTGATTTATTCTCCCAGAGCAAAACAAGCTTGTATTTCTCTGTGGCTGAAAGTGGTTTGATTTTTCCCACACCAGCAGTTGTGAAGGGGGAAAGGAGTCGGTGAGATCTTGAGCCTCAAGGTGCTTGTTGACAGCCCCCACGTTGTTTCCCTTGTTGTGGATCTGTTTAGGTTTTAGGGCACGTGTCTGTGTCAGGGTCCTCAAAGCTCTTGCCAAGGCCAAGATGCCTCCTGTGTGGATGGTGAGGACACCACTTCCAGCATTTTTCCCTTATTACCTTCTTCAGGGCGTAGATTGGGAAGTCTGACGTTAAGAATTGCAGGTAGTGGACATGGAGCACCGGTGTTTCAGCTGGTAGTGAGGAAGCTGCACTGCTCTCAGACCATGGTGTTTCAGGTGCTTGCAAATGAGTTCCTGCAGATACTGCTGCAATGAACTGAGATGTTATCTCCTTGCTACTCTGCTGGCCCCCGTTGCCAAAAAATTTGTCACCCACCATGAGAAAACTGGTGGAAGAAAACCTGTGCTCGTGCTTCAACTGCTCCAGTGCAAATTCAGCTTCTCTGTGTAAGTCTGGCTCAAGAATTTAAGCTAAGATGCTGGGCTTTGAGAAGCTGAAGGATGTGCATGTGTTGCCTTCTGTTAGGAGGAGTTGATTTTGGGAGGGAAAACCAGAAAAGAGTAGAGCAAAGCAGAAAGCTTTGCTAGAGCTTGTTTATTAGTATATATTGATTTATTTAAGTGTTAATGTAATACAAGAAGAAACCTGCACGTATGTTTGCTAAAGAAGCATCAATAGGTCCGTAACAGGTTAAGATGCTGCTTGTTTATAAACTTTGTTTCACATCTCTTCGAAGGGAAATTTGGTAATTTCTGAGAGGGGATCCCTGGGGATATTTTTTTCTCTATTTTCCATCTCTCTCTTTCTTTGTGAAAGCCATAAAAACGCAATGGGAGGACAGAGCAAGAACGCTGAAAGTTTTTCTTTCAAATATTCTCTTATGAAGCGGGAGCTGCGTTGGGAATAGGTGGGGGTGTGGGAGCTGGATGAGAAATTTGCCGATGCTCTAGTTGAATTGGCAGAATAAGCAGGCATGCTGTTTTAGAAAGAATCTCTCCACAGGGCTGTAATAGCTTGATGCCTTCCTCTTCAGTAAGTCATTTCTGTCAAGTTAAAGGCCAAAATTCAAACTGGCTTGTTGTCAAGGACACTAAGCACAGCAGGCAAAAATCCCCAAGGCTACCCAATTCACGACATAGATAGATAAAGCTGGCAGAGCTTGCTTTGCTCTTCCTCCCCTCCCCCTTGAAAAATCCTCTTGCCTGAGTTTTGTTTTTTTTTCCAGGGATGTGGACACTATTCTGCATGCTGATACAATTGAGCAGAAAGTATTTAAATGGAAGGTTTGTTCATCTGTTTGTGGGTAAAACAATCCATTATTGTTTGGGAGTAGGGCTAAAATAATGCACAATCCTTCCCCACCACCCCCACCCCCCAGTGACTGCGTGGTGCTGGAGGCTGCTCCACTGTTCCAGCTGTGCTCACCTCAGCCACAGCTGGAGAGAATTGTCACTGGCAGGAGGACTGGCTCCCGCATCCCGGTGAGCACCAGCTCTTTACCTTGGCTGTTGTGTGGTGAAGCAGTTCAAATGGCCTAAGCTTGTATTCCTAAATTGTGCCATTATGACATAAGAAATGATGGAAAATTCTGTGGAATTAGGTGCTTGTAATAGCTTTCCATTTTACACTTTGGTTCCCGATTCTCTCGTAAGAATATACAGCAGCCCATTTAGGAGTAAAGGGCAATGTTAAACCACACTATTAACTTCAAGTGTTATTGACCACTGTAATACTCCAGGAATATTTTGTGTCCCTGAATGTCCTCCCTGATGTGCAGTTTTAGCCATGGTTGGTTTTTTTGAATGGTAGATGTTTCTTTGCCAATTGATTATGAGGAAGCCCTGATGAAGAAAATAAAGTTGATTCTCTTTCTTTCCCAGGTAACACGTCAGCTTTCACTTGCAGCAAATTTTTTTCTTTTACTGGTAACCAGTAGGAGGTAAAGAAATATTTTTTGATAGGATGCAGTCTTTATTCCCTCAAGATGAGGAGGTCTTTCTCAATACATTTTATTGTTTGAAGTAAAGTGGCATTTTTTGTATGAGTGAATTAGGAGGAATAGTGGTTTTTTTGACCTTTCAGTATGTTTGCATTTTTGTCTTCCATAAAAATGTGCCTGTTTCCTCTAATGGTTAGACGAAAGTAAAATGCATGTTTTTATCAATATAAAGTTTCCATCTCTTGTTTACTTCCCAAAAAGGCAAATTAAATTTGCATTTCTTCAGATCTGTTCTTCTGATTAATTTCTGTAATTTCCAAGACACTGTATTAAATGCTCTCCTTTGCATTTTTCTCCTTAAAATAAAGATTTAAAACCCATTGAAGACAGTTGACTCTTAATTTATTTTGAATTCAAGACATCAGTCCGAACTCTCTTTTCTCATGGTCTTGACTTTTTCTTCCTCACACCCTGAATGTGGTGTGTTTTGCATCCACAAGGTAAACAGCAGAGAAATCAATCCCTGTGGTCAGTATTTTTACATCTTTTGGTACACAGGGTGTATGACCCAAAGAGTTCCCTGAAAAGGAAACATCTTTTGAAATGCATGCTCTCCATTTTCCTGAAGAGCAAAAGCAAAACCAAACCCCTAAGTCCAGGCTACATATGAAAACTATTTGAGTGTATGGATTGTGTTTTTGCTTTAACTTTTTTTTTTTTGACTACACAAGAGCAGAATTTAGACAAGCAAGGAATTTTGATTTGATTCAGACTGGCAGAGATTGATGTACTTCCAAGAGAAGCCCCGATCTTTATCCTTGCAGCTGCTGTGGTTTGATGTTTTTACCTGGGTAGACATTTTTATAAGCACATGGGAACTTCAGTTTAAACTCAGAATTAAAATGCAGAGATTTCGTATTCTATGAGCATGAGTCTAATTAGTGGATACCTCATTGCCGAGAAAGGCTTCTTTAGTATTAATGGGGAGCAAATCCATTAGATTTGCTAAACTTTGGGTTCAGAAACGAGCAGGTGAATGTAAGCTAAAGGTCTGATGTCAGCATTTGAAAGAAAAATTGGGTGAATTTTCTGTGGTCTTGACGTGACAGTTAATTCAGTGTTCTACAGCAGTAGAAATTCCAAGCTGTATCTCTTACCTCTTTCTTAAAAATGTCTGTAGACAGGTGACCCATCAAGCTAAGTACTGTGATGGCCGTGTTGGTATTGCATTTGTCTGTAAATGCCCTATTCAACAACAGATCAAAGAGAACAGAACTGGTTTGGTGCAAAAAAAAAAAAAAAGAGAAAAAAATAGAAAATGTCCAAAGTGCTGGGGCTTTTGGATTTTGCAGAGAACTTCTGTGTATCTAATTTTCCATCTCCCAGCTATTTCTTAGGTGAAGCGCTTTTATGCTGTGATCTGCTGAAAGGGGTTTTAACCAGAGTGAAAATACTTCTGTTGGGGTCCCCCTTTCACAGCTGAGTGCAGAAGTCAGGCGAGATAAGGTTACAGGCGCACGAGAAGTTTGGGAGCTCCTGGGTGCCACTGATCCACCAGCCCGTGAATGTACTGGAGTCAGAAAAGGAATCCAAATCATGAATTTACTCTTTAATGACTTTGAACTTGGTGTTTGTATGTTGTAGCCAAGTAAAACTCCCGTTTAAATCTCTGCCCTTGCACCTTTTCCAAGAGATCCTATAATTCATGAAATAAGCCACCATTAAATTTGCTACCGTGAAAGTGCAGGCTGTAGCAATAAATGTCTGGCTCTTTGTAGGACTGACTTCTGCCTGTTGTGCAATAATTACCTAAAATATAGTATGCTACATGTAGGGCTATTACACCACAATGGGAGCAACTACATCTTTTATTCCTTCTTCCCAAGATTTTGAGGGAGTTGACTGTTAATAGACTTTTTTTTTTTCCAAGACTGTTACAGCATGATAAAGAAGCACAGGTCTGAGAGTCAGTCGGTCAGACTGACACCAACGTGCAGCCTCTGTGTCTACTCAGGGTAATGTAATCACTTCCCATAATTGCACTGTCACCAGCTTTTATTAGTGGTGCTCATACCTGCTCTAGTAGGAGACTTAGGAAAACAAAAGAACTGTGTAAATGGGCGCTTTTCTACGTTATCATAGAATCATAGAATGGTCAGAGTTGGAAGGGACCTTAGAGATCATCAAGTTCCAACCCCC
>VXBW01001202.1:196069-237683 GCA_013400375.1 Thinocorus orbignyianus
AGCCCACCTCTCCAGCCTGTCCAGGTCCCTCTGGATGGCATCCCTTCCCTCCAGCGTGTCAGCCGCGCCACCGAGCTTGGTGTCATCGGCAAATTTGCTGAGGGTGCACTCTGTGTCCTTTAGTTTGAAATGAAATACCTTCTCAGAGTGAGAAGGGTTTGTCTGGTAACAGGATAAATACCACTTCAGTACAATCCAACAGCCTGGCTTGGGCTTGCAGTCACAAGTGACTGTTTTCTTCAATCACAGAAGTAATTTGCCTCGTCTACAAATAATGTTTTGATAAACTTCAATAGAAATTAGCAAGCCAGCTATCAAATGGGATTTATAAAAAGTTGCTTGGGAAAATGTGTTGTAAGTAGTCTGCAATTCAAGGCATTTCCTTCGCAGGATGCTTATCAAGTCTGCGTGCGCTACTTCCAAATTGAACTAGAGCATAGATGAGGACTACTTCTGATAGAAGGAAGAAAAAAAAAAAGAAAATAAAGCCCAGTTGGAAAGTAGTACCAGGGTTTTTTTTAATCATTGCCTTAGGATATAAGCGCTACAAGCGTGCGAAGAGAAGACAGACTTTGAACCACCAGAAGGAACCAGCTCAATCTGTGATGTTTGGGATGGTGTTGGTAGTGTAAACGTGATTGAAATAGTCATTGGAGGAGTGGTGAGAGAATCAGAAAATTATTGAATGGTTAGAGTTGGAAGGGACCTTAAGGATCATTGAGTTCCAGCCCCCTGCCCTGGGCAGGGACACCTCCCACCAGACCAGGCTGCTCAAAACCTTGAACCCCTCCAGGGCTGAGGTAGCCCCAGCTTCTCTGGGAAGCCTGGGCCAGGGTCTTACACCCTGCAGTAAAGAATTTCTTTCTAGTATGTAATATAAATCTCCCCTCTTCCAGTTTAAAACCATTACCCCTCGTTCTCTCACCACATTTCCTGGTAGAGAGTCCTTCCCCAAACGTCCCCTGGACATACCGGATGCCTTTAGATAAAATGACTTCTCTTTGGTAGTCACTATACCAAGTAAAGACAAAATGTTCCACTTACTTCTGTGATGCTTCTTCACCAGGGTGGCTGTATCAGTTTTAAGGACAGCCCTGCTTCCAGATGCTGATGTAGAGCATTTTTTGTTGTTTCCTTTTCAATGATAAGAGCAAACAAAGCTTCATGCAGGAGTTCTTGGTCGTGGCTGCCAGCCTTTTCTGGGGTGATGGAATTAAGATCTTGAAAAATTAGGGGAAAAAGGATCCACCAAGTCTTTTTGTGGAGATCTTCTAGATCAGAAAGCTGATATTAATCAATTTTCTAGGCTTTTGAGGTTTCACAAGTTGGTGGTGAAACTTGGCACGTGGAAGCTGTCTGACAGATCTGGGGAGATGCTGCTGCCTTAATTTCACCATCAGACTGGTGGATAAACTTCAGGGATGAGTTTAATCTTCTTTCCAGAGTAAAAAATGACCAGGCTGAAAATGGGATTGCACCTGTCATTCTCCTCTTAACTGATTTTTGACCCTTCATCTGATTTCAGTCCAATTTGGTTAGGGCAGAGATGTTCTGAATGCTGGGTCTCCAAGACTCGTGGAGATGAGTAGTTTGATAGAATCAATTCTCCCCTTCTGTCGTGCACTGGAGGGGGTGAGAAGGGATCCCTGGTCCCAGTCCCAGCCATGTGGACCAGAGATGTGGAAGGGCCAACCTGGGAGAGTGGGAGAGGAGCTCTGAGGCAGGAAGGAGAGGAGCTCTGAGGCAGGAAGGAGAGGAAAATCTGTGTATTAAGTCCATCACACCTCTGTAGGTAAATAATGAATTAAACTATTAAATGAACAACTGGACTGAGAGTGTTTTGTGGTTTTTCCCCCCCAGAAGTTAACAACATTCTCCAAGGGAAACATCCAGATGACTTTATCAAGCACCTGTAATAACAGTCTCTATCCGTTTGTTTTGACTTAGGGGGTTTTGTTTTGCTTTTTAACCCAGGTGAAATTGTGCGTTAATTCCTTACACAAAGGTTTGTCTGCATCCTCTGAGCCTGTCGCTCACAGCAGCAGCCAATGCATCAACCTCCTACTGGCATTTTTTAATTAAAAGAGCAGCACTATCACTTCAAATTAGTGCCACGCAGCTTATTTTAGTAAGGAGTGAAATGGTGTTTAAAGGTTGTTCTCTTATGGAAATCGTTTATTACATTATGCTGCCTTTTGATTCCATCTAGTCGTTTGTCATTTGGTGCTTGGACATTATCAGATTCCAAGGTGTGTGAGTTCTCTCAGTGACAGGAATGCAAATAAAAGGCTTGTATTTAATATCTCAACTATTTGATAAATAGGAATCACCTTCTGAAAAACAAACAAACATCCCATTATGCTGTGGTTCCCACAAAGCACACGTCTGCCAGTTTTCAAGTGTGTTCTCTGTGTTGAGAAGGTAGTGAAGAAACAGGTATTTCTGGGAGCTTCTGTGTCATCGTGGCACTGGAACAGGTTGCCCAGGGAAGCTGTTGATGCCCCATCCCTGGAAGTGTTCAAGGCCAGGCTGGATGGGGCTTGGAGCAACCTGCTCTAGGGAGAGGTGTCCCTGCCCAGGGCAGGGGGGTTGGAACTGGATGATCTTTAAGGTCCCTTCCAACTCTGACCATTCTATGATTCTATGAACTGCAAAGAGATAGGGGTGGGTTTTTTTTGTAATCCCCTTCAGTGAAATGGTTAGGCCTCTGTTATACTAAATTGCTGGGAAAGCAACTAATGTATTGAGTGGGAGCTGGCCCTAGTGAGAATTTTCCTCATACAGTGTTTCATTTTATCTGGAATATTAGCAGTGGTAACCATCCGTGTGAAATGTAATGTATTGAATCTATTTAACCAATTTAAAATGGGAAGCAAACGTCTCAGCCTGTGATTGAACCAGCTGTCCTGGTGTATTGTGTTGGTTTAAGATATTCAATTTTGGACTTTGGATGTGTTAATATTGTGGTTTGATAAGGAAGTTTTTGTGTAGGAGAACTTTCTTCATATTTTTTGTTGCAGGGCCCTGCAGGGAGTGGTGTCACTTGCAGAAAATCTCATGTATGAATATGAAATATATACGTTAAGGTCATATAGGAAGAGCCGTGGTATCTTTTCATTCAAGCTCTGGTTTATTTATATAATACTTTTGATGGAGGTATCTCAGAGCAGCAGTGGCATTATAATTTATTGATGTAATGGAGACTGGCATTTTATCCAAGGAAAATAGCAAACAGTTGCTGTTGCAGGCAAAGTGATGAATGTATAATGTTCAGAAAAATCATGACCAAACATCCTGGGCAGAATAATGCACTAAAACATTTTCATCAAGATCCGAGCCGTTGTGACTGTGGATTCACTCGGGATTAGAAAGGGGGTTTCCTTTATTGAGTAGCTTGTGAATTGTTCTTAAAAAAATCGCCTGGGGTGGAGGAGGGAGATCCACATATGTTGCTGTTGAGCCAGGGACTTTGCTAAGCCAAACTGACTTTGAAATGAAAGCATTTATTTTTTTAATTTAAAAAATAACATACAGCCTGCATCTAGATTTTTTTTTTTATCTGGGTTTGTTCTAAACCCTATTTTTATTTCGCTCTCCGAAGCCAGCCTGTAACTAAAACATTCCTAGCATCTCTTGGCTGGAAATGTATGTAGTCAAGGACTTTTTTCATCCTGCTTTCAAGAAGGTGGTTCCAGCCCTTCTTGAAGCTGCTCCAAAGGAAATTTCCTTCCATAGCGGGTCCAGTGACAGGAGGGGAAGTCACCACTTACGGTCCAAAGCTGGAGTGACGTCCTCTCGCTGTTGTCATGTCCCACTGGGCTTAATCTGGAAACAAGTGGAAATACTCAACGTAGCGAGGGGGAACAAGATAAAGGTTGGAATCATGCTGTATCCTTGAAGTTAGTTCTGCTTGAGCTCACACGACTCAGGAGTTGGTTGTTAGCGGAATAATAGGGATAAATGTTTTCTGGGCACAAAGGGAAGGGCCTGTGTCAATGTCCATCGGCCACAGACCTCCCCCCAACCCCAACCTCCTCTCTAAATCGAAGGGTCTTTGCCATCACGCATTGGCTTTTCTTGCTCAACCATAGATTGGCTCTGACCAGTCTGTTTGTTTTGTTGTTCATCCCCGGTGACTGTCAGTAGCGCTGGGCTGAATAAATAGAGACTATTGATCAAATTTGAAGTCATTAACTTGGCAGTTTAAATAGATGCTGTCCTATATAATTAGAACAAGGGAGTAACACATAGGCTGATACGGCTTTATTCGGAATAAAAAGCCTTCTTTTCATGAAATCTTGTTTGCTGCTATTCAGCTCCCAGTGTTGTGCCTCCCGTAGGTCATGCGAGAATTAGACATTTTGTTTAAAATACCTAAAGGGAAGAGGGTGGCTTTGCTTGTGTGGAAGAGAGTGATGACCCTTGTATAAAGTGGATCTGCTGAACTTTGATACTAATTGGAGATGGTGTTTGGAAGAAGCGGGTGTTGACGGGAGGTTGTTTATTAACCACGTGCAGGTGGAGGATGTTTTGGGGAGGAAAACAGCTCGGTGCTACCTTCCGTCTCCAAGCGCGCGGCGTTCATTCCAGCTTTTGATTGTCCATCTCGCTGCTGCTCAGCTGAGAGGAACACCCGCCTGTTAGATCTGGCTGTTTATACTCAAACACATCGGGTGATTAATTATTCCTGAAAGAAGACATTCCCTCTTAACGGCACGATGTGCCTGTCTGTCAGCCTGGGGAAGTGCATTTTTAGATGGAGCACAGCCGCGAGAGAGGGGGAGCGTTTTGCAGAACGTGTGCTGGCCTCCTGGCAGACCAGCTCCAGACGGTGGTGTGAAGGCAGCAGCAAGGAACAGCACTAATCTCATTAATTAGCTGGGGGACAGTGTGCCTGCAGACAGCCCCGGTGCTCCTGAGTCACACACTGCGAGTCCCTCGAGAGCCTGGGAACCCGGCGGCGGGATGTGCCCGCGCTGACCCACATTTCCTCGGGCAGAGCCCCGGCCACGCGCCGCTCGTTGCCTGGAAATCAGATGAGAACTGATGTAACTCGGTTCATCCAGCATTTGCCGTGACCCCAGCCAAAGTCCTTGTGGGTATTTACCACTTGGGTGACTCACAAGTGATTAGGTGGCTCGTAGGGAGTGTTGTGTGTGTGTGTGTGTGCTTCTTGCAGTCGGGGTTTGCCATGTCGCAACTGCATCATTCTCTCATTGCAGCCTCTAAATAGGACTGGTTATTAAATCAGATTTATTATAAATTTTTTTCTCTACGTAGAAGCTTTCATACTAATTCCTAAGTTTGTTCCATAGGGATGTTTTTCCTGCAGCAGATGGACAAATGACCTATAGAAGGAAACAATGATTTTTGTACTAGGATTAATAGAAAAAAAAAAAATAGGTGAATGAATGATAAAAATTTGGCTTCCCAAAGTTATTAATATCTCTGTAATTGCAGTCCTTTTTTGGAACAAGCCTTGTACCTGCTCTATTCTCCTTTCCCCCTGTCTACCACAGCTTACTTATATTGTACATCCCCCAAATCCTTCCCTGTTCACCAGTGCCACCGCTGTCACCTCCTGTTCCCCATGCACTCCTGCGAGGTTGTCAGGGCTGGCACGGGGCCTGGGCTGATAGCCCGAGAGGAGGTGATGGATGGGCAGGGATCCAGCCTCCACACGGGTGCCCTTCACAGCTACACCCCGGCTTTAGGGGCCTCCTGTGCTTTTTCACTTGTAAACAGGGAGGGTTTAAGCTGAGAGCTCTGAACAAATGGAAAAGAAAAAAACCCAACAGCCTAAAGAAAGCAGAGAGCGATTTGTAACATCTCGGGTTGATGTTGAGAGGGATTATAACAGGCTGAATAATTAAGAAACAAGCTACTGAAGATTTTAGAGTCGATGCACTTTATTCAAAATCAGGAGCGATGCCAAGAATTTAATTTGGGCAAACACAGTTCTCCTTTCCTTTTCTTGAATTTAAACTTTGCTCTTTTATTTTAGCTTGTTTATTGGAAATGGCTAAAGTACTTTTCCCCTTTTGGCAGCTGAGCACTTGATCAGTCTGACTTATTTTTTTGAAATTTTACCTGATGGCTCAAGTTGTCATTTTTCTAGTGTTTTTTTTCCATGTGCCTCTTAAGTCGTCTGGAACCTGATGGCTGTGATTTGCATGTGAAATGGTGATGAAGGCAGAAATGGATGGGTGGCTGTGTCTGGCCCCGTGTCAGTACAAGAGTTGCTCTTAATGGGCTCATGGCTGGTGGCTCCCAGGGCTGATCGTGGGGAGGCTGAGCCTGAACCAACACCCAACCCAGCTGAATTCACTCAGAAAGAAATACTGGATTTTGCTTTATGTGAAACCCTGCTCTTTTCTCGACATACGGTATCAGCTGTGTGTGATGGATAGAATCACAGAATCATAGAATGGTCAGAGTTGGAAGGGACCTTAAAGATCATCAAGTTCCAACGCCCCTGCCATGGGCAGGGACACCTCTCCCTAGAGCAGGTTGCTCCAAGCCCCATCCAGCCTGGCCTTAAACACTTCCAGGGATGGGGCATCAACAACTTCCCTGGGCAACCTGTTCCAGTGCCTCACCACCCTCACAGCAAAGAACTTCTTCCTAATATCCAATCTAAATCTCCCCTCTTCCAAATTAAAACCATTACCCCTCGTCCTGTCACTAGACTTCGTGACCAAGAGTCCCTCCCCAGCTCTCCTGGAGCTCCCTTCAGATCCTGGAAGGCTGCTATCAGGTCTCCCCGGAGCCTTCTCTTCTCCAGCTGAACAGTCCCAGCTCTCTCAGCCTGTCCTCATAGGATAAAACTGCTCACCTCCTTTTTAGTACAGATTTGCTGTAGCAAGGTATCCAGGTGGTATTTGGAACAACTCTGGCACTTTTTTTTTCAGTAATAGCTTTACTTGACTGAGTATTTTTAAATCAAATGCAGTCTTCCCATTTCAGTCATCTATACTGTCTCTTCTGTATTGACAGCAGCTGAAACCCAGCAAAAGAATGGAGGTTAAAACTGTTTGCTAAACATTCCGTGTACAAGAGCTGGTAACAAGGTAATCATCAAGAAGATAAATCAGTAGAACATTTTAATTCCATTGAGCTTGGGCAAATCCCACACTTTTTCCTCGCAAGACACTAAAAGCACCCCAGTACTAAGATCCAAGTCAGGATCAAAACATCATTTATTACAGGCTATTAGGCTGTGCCACTTCTTTCCAGCACCAGCTCCATCTTGATGATCCGTGCATTTGTTATCCTCAGGTTGATAACGACGGCCTGGGGAGCTGTGAGGAGGAAGAAGTTCCTCTGAATGAATTCCAGTTGGTTCCATTTTGGCCTGTCCATTCGCTAAGTAGCCTGGAACAAAATGAACTTATTGCTCCAGGCTTTTGTAGCCGTTAACTCTTCACTGAATATTGACTTTCATTGCCCTGGTTTTTAAATCCAAGCTCGCTTTCGGGCTGTTCAGCAAGTGCTGCTCCATCTCATCTGTTTGTTATCATGCTTTCCCACAAAACCAGCAACAGATTTGCAAATAAGGCCGGCAAAAACTGTAAGAGCATGAAAAAGTTTCTTTAGGAGTGAGGCCCACGGCTTTGAAAAAGCTTTAAATGACAAAACTCGGAGGCTTTTTATGTTTCTATCCAAACATGCCAGAAAGCACTGGGCATATCAGCTAAAATAAGAGCACGGGAAACAACTAGATCCACTAGAAATTAGGGAAAAGTTGTAAGTCATCCTTTGACTTGAGATGTGTGGTTTTAAAGCAGCGATACGGGTACTGATGCCTTGCTTGAAAGAAAGAATGTTTTTCAGTTACTTGCAAAAAAAAAATTCGGGGTGTTGACTGTGCCTTTTCAAAAGTCATCCGGTGCCTGCTGGAATTTCTTCTGGTAGTGGTTACTGAAGGTGTTAGTGGTGAAGTTGGTGCTTGGCAAGTGTGATCCTTTGCAGTGGGTTTCTAGCAACTGCTTGTCGGAAGATTGTCCAGTTATTAAAGAAATGCCAAAATGTGTCTGAGTTCCACCAAAACAGCTTATGCCCAGTGCACTGTTTTTCCTGAGGTTTGTTCTTTTCATGTATCTAATCATAGAATTGTAGAATCATCCAAGTTTTTTTTCTATGGAACCTTTGTGTTGGATATTCTTCACTTGAGTGTTTCAGAACGAAGGAAAGATGGGGATTCTTGAATATTGTGACCGTGGTGGTCATCAGCATTTTATACACTTAATTCCAACTTCTCAAAATAGCTCTGGCAAAACTTGTTTCTTATTTTCAATGTTTTTAAATGTTGTGGTTTTTTTTTCCCCTTTCTTGCTGGCAGTTAATTTCAGCATCAGTAGCATCCTATCACCTGAGCAATCCCCTTGCCAGCTGCTTGTTCTTGGTTCCCGGAGGAGCTTCAGTTTAATGCTGACTTGAGGAGTCCTGCTTTGGCCGGAGCCAAACCTGTGTATTTAGTTTTAAGGCAACGTTCCATGTGAATTGTTTAACTCAAAACTCTTCTACTGATACATTGAAGCCCTCGTGGGATGAACTAATAGTTTACATAGTTTACAACTTACACATAACTTAACGCCATTCATTCTTTAAATAACAATGTTCTTGCTTTTAAGCAAATCTCCCCGGCGCTTGATGAAAACCAGACATTAATTTAGTTCTGTTTATTAAAATACCCCACTGGAAAATTTTCTTCCTATAAAGCTGATTTTGTACCCTATTTAATTGCAGTAAGGTATCAAAAGAAGCTAAATACTGTCTGGAAAACCAAATCTCAGTTCTTAAATCGAGATGGAGAATGTGTTAAATTGCATTTGTTTTTCCTCCTTTATGATAGTGTTTAACATTCAAATTGTTTTGTTGAAACATTGACACTACCTATATGTGAACGGCTGTAAATATCAGCCACTCTTTGGAGATAAAAACCATATGGTTTAGGTTTTAAACTGAAAAATATGCTTAATATTACTAGCTTGGAAGGTTTAGACCTTTTACTGTTTGACAGAAATTCAGTGTTTCTATTGAAACCCTGCCTGGCTGTATCCAGGCAAACTTTGGCAAGATTTTCAATACCAAGGTCTCTGCTTTCACAGGTTTTACGTGTTTTGCAGTGGAAGGACAATCTTTTCTTTTCTTTTTTTTCTACTTTTTGCAAAACAGGCAGATGTTTTGAGGCAAGGCAATATGTATATGAAGAGAGCAGGAGTTAATACTGGCTTGGAAGGTACAAAAGTCGTGTGTTCTGTTCCTGTCATTTCAAAAATGTTTTGCTCCGTGGGCAGGAGCCCAGGGCTGGATCTGTTTTAATTGGTGTGATTGCTTGGGCTTTCCACTAATTCTAGGTGTATGGTAACATCCACAAACGTGTTGCTTCTGGTTTGGATCTCTTGTTCTGTACTTTTTCCTCTTTTTATAAAGCAGTGGAGAGCAGTTGTGTGGGTTTTCCTGCCGGACTTAGGAAATGAATGTCTTGTAAGAGCTTTACATCTATTAATTGGATGGTGTTCTGTGGTGGGGAAAAAAGCTGCTGTTAATACAGAAATGTACCAGTAACTTGAGCCTCACAAACTGTTTATAAAACATACAGTTGTAGCCAGGGCATAGAGAATATCTGGGAAGAAGTGGAATCTAAATTTCATTGTCTTATAGTGAATACACAATATTTACTGGAAAAGTCTTTTATATACTGAATTAATAAGCGAATGATCAGTTGAATAGGAGAGTCCTTATAAGCTTCTTTTTGGTAATGAAAATATGGTGTTTAATGCTTAATGCATTTAACTTATGAAAGGGGAGATGAGAGGCATGTTATATTAAACACACCTAAATGAAATGCTGATGGAGCAGTGAGCTGGGCTGTGTGGGGGCTCTCCTTCTCCGGTAGAGGAGCAGAGGCCTAAGTAATAGCTAGAATGTTTGGGTGTGTGTGTGTGTCTACATTTGAGGAGTAATTAACTGCTTTTTGTGTAGTATTTTCCATAGCAACAAACCTATATATCTGAAGATTTGGATGGTATATCTAGACAGGACCTTTTCTTTACTGGGAGTACTGGAGGAGGACTGGGTGCGAGTCTGATCCCCAGCTCTGCCCCGGACTTGTGAGCGCTGTTGGGTTGAGTACAGGGACCTCTTTGGTGTTGACACTTGTAGAGATTTTGGAAAAGGTGCTTCAAAAAACTCCCAAGTGTTAAAAGTGCAAAATATTTTTGGCAATCTTAGTAAAATTCAGTTTGGAATCTGAGTTATGAGTGCATGTGGGTGGAGGAACATGTTTTTCATGCTTTAGGAATTTTTTTCCAGATGCTTTCTCAGTGCTTGGGTAACTATAAAAGCTAAGTATTAAGACTTCAGCATGGATTTATTCCTTAGCTTTAATGTAATTTAAGAAAATCGAGCCACATAGTTTCGGGGTGTGCTTTTAACTGGATTATGGTGATGATTGTCACACGGTGCACGTTGGTGTCTGTGTCACAATGTGAGCCCAAATGTATGCAAGATGAGCCCGTCTCGATAGGCACTACTTGCTTGAAAATATGAATTATTCAATGCAAGCGTGTGTGGTTGGAGATACAAGAGGTGTAAGGGAAGAAATCCGGAATTGTGTTGATCCTGGGAACGACAGCTTGCACAACGGAATGTGGAGTAAATGTAAAAATGCCATTTTGTATTTCCAGGAGGGATTTTGTCATTGGAATTGTTATGTTTAGCAATCGGCTGAGAGATTGTGTTTGCCCCAAGAGCAGGACATTATTCTGGGTGCTTTTAGCAGAAATCTTGAGTTCTTTCCAGATATTTCTATTTCTGACTAGTGTATACAGGAGCTGACACTACAGCTGAAGCCTGAGCGTACACTTTTGTTTTCAGAGAGTTGGGAGACCATTTGTGGCCACTTTAACAAAGGAAAAGCTCAACTGAATTGGGGAAATCTCTCTCTACAAAGTTACTGTTCCACTTGGTTGTGGTTCTGGCAAATGTGTTGGTGGGGGTGGAGGACTGAGTTTTCAAAGCCATACAGTGGATATAAATGACTTTATTAATGTTTTCTCTGGTAAAATTTTGTAATTGATAAGGTGTTTTTTGAGAATGGCTGTAAAAAGGACGTGATAATAACTGACTTCCCTCTTGAATTCCTGTTTTCTAAGAAAGTGGTTGAGCTTTGAATGTGCTGGGAGAGAGTCTGCAAAGAAAAGGTAGGAGGATGTGAGGGAAGATGCTTCAAGGGCATCTTCTTGATGACAAAGGAGGCTTCCCCAGTTACAGTCTTACACTTGCCCTGATGTCTCTGTATTTCCAAGAAGAACAGTTACCTGAAGGTGGTGAAGCAGAAGTTTATGAAAGGTTTGCTCTAAAAAATAAACTTTTTATTTAAAATAAAAAAAAGCCTCCTGGAAGTAGAATTTGAGTGAGAAGGAGGAACGTCATGTTGCTGGAATTTGCCTCATGGGATACAGGGCAAATAAATTCCATGGGCAGCTCCGGAGCCGAGGCTGGGCCGAGGGCACGTCCGCAGGACTCAAGCAGTCGGGGACATTTGGGGTTTGTGTCTGTCTCGGAAACATAGAGCGTAGAGAGTATGGGAAGGTTCTTGGCCTGGATTAGAGGAAGGCATAGCAAAGTCATAAGAAAACTGATGTAATAGCTAGGATTTAATGAAAGATTTAATCTGGGAGGTAGCCTTTATATCAGGCATTTGTTATGGGTGAGCAGAAGGGGAAGAGGAGAAAGAAAAGTTAGTATGAGACATAATTGGATAAGCTTTTTCCCACTTTTCTGATTTGTGTGCCTTTCTCTGGCTCTGTACATCAGCATTCATTCAGCTTCCTATTGATCTCCCTTTTTTATCCCTGCAAAATTCTTTAACTAATTCCATAACTCTTGGTGTTTCTCCAAGTTTTACATCTCAATCGGTTCATTCTTAAACTTGCTTTACTGGTCCTGTGTTGCACACAGCCTCAGTTAACTGGGAATTTAATAACTCTTCCAATAGTCCTAGAGTGTTGTTTTTTTTAATGATTTACGTTATTGAGGGCTAAATCAGCCTTTGTTGGTGTGTGTTTATGAAGACTTACTGTTGGTCGGTGCCCAGGAGGGTTTTTCAGTTTGAGTAATTCTTAGGAATCCTGGAGAAGAAACTCCTGTTTTGTCAACTTGGTATTGTTTGCACTACGAGGACTGACTCTCGTTCGTGACGGGTTTCTGCTTAGGTAGGATGGAATTTTGGTTCCTGGCTAAGTAGATACTTTAATGACATGTTAATGGACTAATAAAAATGGCTTTTTCTGGGTGTGTGTGGTTTTTTGAAGATCTCTTCAAAGTTGTCTAGTGTTTGCAACTGGCTGCACGAAGCCAAGTTCAGCCCACGAGGAAAGCATGCCTTGAAAAGAGGCTTTGATTTTTACTGCAGCCTACACATAAGGGCCACAAAAAGGCTTCGTGTATCAAATCTAGCAACTCTTTGAGAACTGAGGGTTGTTTTTTTGTTTTTTTTAATGAAGCATTGCTTTAATCTGGTAGTCAAGCTCTGGTTTAGCATGAGTTCAGGCAGAGCCAGGGCGTGAGGATGTGAGCTGAGGGGGTCTCAGGGGTTTTTTGGTTGGTTTACGTGTCAGATTGCAAATCTTGTTGGCACTGCCATGCCAAGATCGTTAGTGGAGGCCACTCAACCTCCAGCATCCATATAAAATTAGTTCTGTTCAGCTAATTGGTTTATTTGGCAAATGTAACAGGAGGCTTCAGTTTTGTTTATCTTTTTCTGTGCGCTGCAGTGATTCAGATTTGGGTACTGAGAAGTTAAAACAGTCCGGGGATTTATGCATTTCAGTCTCAAGCAGACAGAGAGAAAGACCAAAAGTATTCCTAAAGCAAACAAAAGAAGGACTAGAATAGAAACCCGGCCTTTGCAGTGACAATTTAAACTCCAATTTGTGAATAAAGTGGTATATTTTAGTTCAGTGATATGGCTGGCTGTAAAAAATCTGTGTTTTTACACATTTAGTGCCTTTGGCCATCTTTCCTTTCCCATTAAACACTTT
Source organism: Thinocorus orbignyianus (assembly GCA_013400375.1). Taxonomy (NCBI): domain Eukaryota; kingdom Metazoa; phylum Chordata; class Aves; order Ciconiiformes; family Thinocoridae; genus Thinocorus; species Thinocorus orbignyianus. The sequence goes on from VXBW01001202.1 coordinate 209,119, forward strand.
TTCTTGTACTCTACCAAGCAGAAATGACTGTCACCCTTAAAAAAACCCAGAACACTGAAAACCTTCATGGGCTGCCCAGTAGTGGAAATAAAACCAGACATTTATCTGCAGTGAAGTCTCATTTAAAGTTGTGTGCAGAGCAGAGGAACGGTGAGCAGAGTCTTTAGGGAAGGGGTGGCTTGTGGTATTCAGAGTATTTTCCACAAAATACACTGAACCATTTGGACGAGACGTGATTTCACAGAACAGATTCAGCAAAGATTTTAATTGTGGGCCACAGCGCTTTGGGGCGTGAGAGCAGCGTGTGGTAAATAGCTGATGTTTGCTTTTTTCTCTTTTTTTTTTGTTTTTTTGGAGGCTTTTTTTTTTTTACATTTCAAGCATGTTATTTTTGCTGTGCAGCCTTCTGAGAAGTGTCCTTTTTTTTCAGAATGGCAGGAATTTTGCTGTGGAAACCAGGCTGTAACCGGGCCGCACCGGGGCCTGTCCTGCTGCCCTACAGTAGAGCTGGAGCAACCCTACCTCCAGCACAGGTTTCCAGTTTCACAAATCAAAACTGAAGCAGACTTTGAACTATTAGCAGAGGTGTTTCCATTACTTGGATGCCTCAAATTTGACCTGCTTTGCAGCCTTTTGTATTTTTCAATGGTGTACAGTATCTTTAGTTTCATTTTATGGCGAGGTTTTCTTTCCTCTTTCCTCCAAAGCCTCATTATTCTTTTCCTTCTTGTTTATACCTTAAAACAAGGCAGCCTGTGATGCTTTTAATGATTATGCTACATATCTCTGATTAAAGATGGTCTACACAGAAGTAAATATTAAGTAAAGCCCTTTCTACGTCACCGGCCTGCTGGTCTGTGTTTATCTTCTGTCAGAGAGGAAAACGAATGTATCCCGGAATCTGGCTGCCTGTTTGTACAAGCACAAATGATTAACCTGGAATATCAAAGGGAAGGCCAGAGATGGCTGAAAGGAGTATTTGCCAGCATCGTTCACTGCAACCTTCCCCCACCCCACGCCTTTCCTAAGGAAGATGTGGACGTACCGCTGGTTTGTCTGGTCTCCCAGAATTAACTTCAGTACTAAATTGAAGGCCGTCGTTAGCTCAGATCCTGTCCAAGTGTGAAAGTCCTTAATTTGAGCAAGGAAACTCTTACAGTAACTCACATAGTGTGAGTTATTGCAGTCCCAGGTGCAAATTTGCCTGCTGTTTTGCATCAGCACAGGCTGGGACCTACGGAATATTTCCATCTCTTACCTTTTTATTTCTTTCTTTCTTGTTCTTTTTTTTTCCCTCTAGGTCCCAAAACACAACTAACTAGTTTTCACACTGCACAGCTGAAAACAGTTGTAGCATCTCAGCACCGAGTGGCTGAAATTCTTTGCTGTGAGGGTGGTGAGGCACTGGAACAGGTTGCCCAGAGAAGCTGTGGTTGCCCCATCCCTGGAGGGGTTCAAGGCCAGGCTGGATGGGGCTTGGAGCAACCTGGTGTGGCGGGGGGTGTCCCTGTCCAGGGCAGAGGGGTTGGAACTGGATGGTCTTTAAGGTTCCCTCCAACCCAACCCATTCTGTGATTCTAGGACACTCTGTGTGCAGTGGGATGGAGTTTGTTTTGTGTGGATAAACCTTGCATTGGTGCGGCGACAGCGGTGCGAGGAGACTCTTGCAGCCCAACCACCGTCCTTCCAGTGAGGAAGAAGATGTGGACCAAAGGCTGGGTCTGTTTACTTGGAAACATTTGAAACGGTTCCTCACAGAGGAGGATGAGGGCTCCAGTCTTTCTCTGGCTGCTTTCTCACCATGCTGGTCCTGCTGCAGAGGTGGCTGTCTCGGTGGCCAAGCAGCAGTTTTCTGATGCAATTCCCAACCGGGTTGTTGAGCCGCCGGGGCCTCTCGGTGCTTTTCTTCCTACACCCGTCTGTAGCTGGCTCCTGCAGCACCTCCTGAACCACAGCAGATGATTCATTTCTGCTTTGGAAACAGGGTGGACAACCGGGGGCTGGCAGAGGAACCACTCAGCTCGCTCAAGTTACATCTGCATGGGATCCATCCCCAGGGTGAATACTGACTTTGTGTAAGGCTCGTCCTTTCTTCGCCTCCTGCCAAATACGCTTTCACACTAGTGCTTTCCCCAGCTGGCTCGTTTGGCCGTTGAAATTATCTCAATAATGTCAGGTACTTAGCAAAACATTCCCGTCCCTTTTATAAATATTACAATCTAGATGCAAAGACATTGTTTCGGTGTCGTTTGGGATCTGTTGTATTAAAAGAAAATAAAACAGTTCTCTGGTGCCGTGCAAGCAATCCAGAGCCCGAGTATAAACAAATCCTGTGTCAAGCCGAAACAAGTCGGTTGACTTTGAGGAGGCAGAAGGTAAATGCCCAAGTCAGGAGAATTAGTGCCTTTTGTAACGTTGCAACAAATGCAGGGAGATTGTTCCTGCTGACAAGCCCTAAACCTTCCTCCCTTAAAAGAAGGCAAAACAGAAATTAAAAAAACCCCAACCAAACAAAAAAAAAAACCCAAAAAGCAGCTCTTTGGAAAGAAGGAAAGTAGGTAAAGATGGGGTTAGGGCAAAGTCTCAGTAGCCTGGCTTGCAGGTAAGTATCCATCCCATTCTCCTGCACTGCATCTGGTGCAGGTATAAAATTAATAACTTTTTAAGGCTTTGTAGCCAAATTTTTACATGTTTTGGGTTTGCTGAAGTCCTGTTGGAGACCAGGTGTTTGAGAAGCAAACCTTGGCACGTCCCCAGCTTTGCAGAGCAGGGAGAGGCTGCTCCCCTGGTAGGATTTCACATCCAGGCCTCCCAGTGCCGACCTTTGTCACCCGTTTCTTTACTGGAATTTAGAAATCTATGGCTTTTAAGTGATAAAGCACTCAAAAATATCTTTTTTTTTTGCTCCAATGGGTTTAATGGTGGAGTGGAGCCAATGGTCCATCTCGGGCAGCCCTGATTCTGGAGATTGCTCCATAAAGGTTTATTAGGGCTATTAGCTGCTGTGCCAATATTTTTCTTACAAGGAAGAATAATGATTTTTGCAACCTAAAATTGAGGGTTTCGCAGGCTGCAACCGGAAAATTGGCAGCCATGCTCATCTGCTGGAGACTGAGAGCCCATGGCAGAGGGAAAAGAGTTAAGTGAAAAAATACAAGTTTTCGGGAACAGCTTTAGAAATTTGCCCTGATAGTGAGCTCCAGAGAGCACACCTGAAACATAGAATAAAGGTATTAATTATATAGTCAGCCTATAGGCAGTTAGTTACAGATGGGCAATCACTTCCAGCTCAATAATAATGTTATTAAAATCAGGGATGTTGGGAGGGGGAATAGTTATTTTATTTTTTTTTTAAAAAAAAAGGCCCCCACCACTCACTGGAACTTTAAAATTTCTTTTGGAATTTCTTTTCACTAGTACTAGAACATACAAGTTCTGATTTTACCTGCACTTACTCCCTGTTTTTCCTGGTTTTTTTTTTTGCTCTGAAGCATTCCCACCAGGAAGAGGAAATTAAAGGTTGCCCTGTTGTGCTTCCATAGAGCAGCGGATGGGGATCCTGTAATCCTGTTTTGTTTCAAACTGAATTGCCATAGTCCTGCAGACTTCTCTTTCTCAGTCAGTTGTTAAAAAAAAATAAGTACAAGAGAAACTTTCTGTGATTATGCAGTTTGCCAGTGTAAGAAATAAGTAATTTTTAATCCATTCTAAAAATAGTTTCCTGGTGTGGCAGCTTTAATTATTACTAAGACGGGGGATTTGTGTATTTTTTTCCATTAATATCTGGGTTAAATAGTGGACTTTTTGGTCTGTTTGCTTGGCATGTGAGGTGAGGTGGCTTTTACTCTGCTCACTGTGTTAGGTGGAGAACATTGCTCTGGAGTTGAGAGGTGTAAAAATAAAATAAAACAAATATTTGTTCCAGCATTTTTGCTGCAGTGTCTTCACTTACCCCAAGATAGAGTTAAGGTGAGATTGGGTGCAAGTTGGGAGCAAGGTGAGAAAGGGTCCCTGCCAGGGGACGTGGCCTTGTGAGTGTCTTCTGAGCATTCCTTCTCATCTTGAAAGATCAGAACTGGGTGGAAAAAAGACTACCTCAAAAATCATTAGGTCTTACAGTCATCTTCCCCTCTTGGATCCTGGTTTTAGATAAGTTAGAGCTTTAATATTTTCATCTTTGGCTCTGTAGTTATTTTTCCTGGCCTGTTGTAAGAGTTTAATGGATACTGAACAACTTGGAGGGCTGAGGTTGTGCTGAGCAGTCCTTACTGAAAAGCAAAATCAGGCTTGTAACTGGTAATGGACCTGGTAGAGATGGAGATTGATGCGAGTTTCCTGATCTAATTCTTGCTTAAACTACTGGGCTATTTTGTAGAATTGGAGAGAGGGAAACGATGTCTCATTTGTGATCCTTTCAAAGGAAAACATACTGATGCAATTATATTTTTTTTCCCACTCTATTTTTTTGTTTGTTTTTCCTCCTGAGTGAGGTCCTGTCATACTTAACCACAAAACCTTTCTGCATTTGCAAACTGTTTGTGCTGTTCCTGGGCACCTATAGCTCTCCCATGGCTTGTCTCACAGTTTGTCTCACACCTTGTGTGTGCAAAGAGCAGGAGGTTATGCTGCATTTGATGGGATTTAGCATTGAGGTCTCCTCCAGGCATCCCCAAACCATTCAGGATTCAGGAACTGTTTAGTCCTTGCTCTGAAATGGGTGGATTCTGAAACAGCACCACAGAATTCTGGTTTAGCATTTGCATGAGCCTGCAGTGTAGAAAATCAGGAGGTTTTAACAGAAGAGGACATTCATTAAATCTTCTGTAGATTGTAACAATAGAACAAAAGCAAAAGAATTTTTTCTTCATGTAAATACATATTCCAGTCACAGATTAAAATAAAAACAATGCTCACCTTTAATATTTGGGTGTTTTTTTATGAATTATGATCAGGTAGTTTTGTAGCTGGTGTGATTGCCAGAAAGGATTTCTTTTTTTTTATGGTTTTAAGATTTCCTTCTCTGATATTTTCTTTTGCAGTATTATGTGCCAAGAACCTTGCAAAGAAAGATTTCTTCAGTAAGTATGTCCTAACTGTATAAACTTTCTGCTCTTATTAATCAGGTTTATTTGTAGATTGTGCATTACTGTCGTGGCTCATCTGTGTTTGTCGTTTGTTCTGTGATTCCATTCTTGCATTCTGCATGAGTAGATGCTATGCTGAATTTTATGAAGGTAACATAGGTTCTAGGGTTGGAAAGACCAAGTGAGGACTCAGGATCTCTAGTTGAAAATCTGGCTGATGAGACCACAAGGAGGTTGCTGCTCCCAATTCCACGTGAGGGGGTACCCAGAGCATCCACCTCGAAGGTGCTCTGTCTGTAAAGCATTCCAGGGATGAGTAAAGCCCCCCAGTGCTGCAGGCTCAATGTTGTGTTAAGGATTAAATAAAAATGCCTCCTTATCAATATGCCTGGGTATGTACTGTTAAATTAAGCTAGTTTAACTTTTTATTTTCTAAATTTCACGATTTATGGCAGGTAACAATCTGTATGATAGAAGTACATTCTTTAATTAGGAATTCAATTCTCTATTTTGGATTTACTAAAATAGTTTTAGGATAATGGCAACTTTCCACTCTTGGGGGAGGAGGAGGGAACACGCAGGAGCTCATGACAGCATTATCTTGGAAGAAACAACCCAAAAAGTATTATGTATAATGTTTTTTTAATAGTACCTTTCCTTTCCACAGGACTTCCTGACCCGTTTGCAAAAATAGTTGTTGATGGGTCGGGCCAGTGCCATTCAACTGACACTGTGAAGAACACTTTGGACCCCAAGTGGAACCAGCATTACGATCTGTGAGTCATTTGCGAGGTCTTAAGTGAAAAATATTCCAGGGATTTGTCTAGTAAATGGATTGGCACTGCAACTTCATTTTGCATTAGCAAGAGGAGTCACATTTGCTGAGGAGGACTGATTATTTATTTATTTATTTATTGCAACAAGAAATTACCTGTTAATGAAGGAGTGGTACTTTGCTTTTAGTTGTTTAGATTTGGAAAGACCTGTGTGCCAGGTACAGCACAGCTGCTTCGAGTCAGCTCTGCTGGAGCAGCGCAGTCCAGCTTTTGTAAAAGATTGTCCTTGTTGCAGTGATTTATTTTCTTCAGATGATTAGAAACATAAATTTTATAGTTTTGTACATTAATCAGCTTGTTGTATAGCTTTTAATGAGGCTGGCTGTAGCTAAATCCATGCTGCAGCAGTATCAATTGAACATGCTGCGTGGAATCATAGAGCAGTAATTCATTAATAACACCATTTCAGGCTTAAGCGCTTCCATATTTATAATAAAGCAGCATGACCAATGGACTCAAATGTATCAGAATTTGTACCAAATAACACATAAATTCTCTGGAGTAAAAAGAGGTTATTATTTCTAAAATTATTCTTCCCAAACGTATTTTTCTAGATATGTCGGGAAGACAGATTCCATAACCATCAGCGTATGGAACCATAAAAAAATCCACAAGAAACAGGGAGCTGGCTTCCTGGGGTGTGTTCGACTCCTCTCCAATGCCATCAGCAGGCTAAAAGATACTGGATGTAAGAGCAATTCCTCCCTGGCGCGATCCATACCCTTCCCTGCCTTGGATCTTGGGCTACTGTTCCCACCCAGCCCTCCCCAGTGTTGTGTTGATCTTTCCAATTCTCCTTTGCAGACCAGCGTTTGGATCTATGCAAACTAAATCCCACTGATACCGATGCTGTACGAGGCCAAATAGTGGGTAAGAACATTCTGGGCTAAACTTTCATCATCTTGTGTAAATAAACTACGAGGAAAAATACTGTATTAGAAAAGAATCCTGCAGTGGTTATTACTCCCGTGCCTTTTCGGTGGTGTTTCTTCTGACTTTTTAATGGGATTAAATTGTATAACCTGAATTTTTTGTTGTTGTTGTACTCCTACGTAGGAGTTTGTTTTCACTCAGTTGATAATGGGAAACAATATTAACCAGAGGGAAGGCATCTGGCAAGGTTTCTAATGCAGCTCGGGAAGGGTAGATGTTGCTGTGAAACTGATTGTGTTTGGACCAAGGGGAGAGAATCTTCTGTACTAAAGATCTGGAGGAGTTAAAAGAAATTCTGCAAATTGTTCCTTTAATAAAAGTGATTTGTGTAACCCATTTCTAAATTTCATAGAATCATAGAATGGTTAGAGTTGGAAGGGACCTTAGAGATCGTCAAGTTCCAACCGCCCTGCCATGGGCAGAGACACCTCTCCCTACAGCAGGTTGCTCAAAGCCCCATCCAGCCTGGCCTTAAACACTTCCAGGGATGGGGCATCAACAACTTCCCTGGACAACCTGTTCCAGTGCCTCACCACCCTCAACGAGGCAGTGCTAGTTTTATGGCTAATTTAACCTGTTTTCCCACGTTTTGCTGCCCCCGACCCAACCCGAGCTTTTCATTGATAGATAAAAATAGTTGGCAAGCCCCAAATTCTCACCGTAACGATGACATCTAGTGGTGAGGAACTTCTTGCCAGCTCGCCTCGCTGGATTCTCCTGCAACACAGATGTAGAACCTGACATCTTTGATATTTACAGAAATAGAGACAGCTTAAGTTTTGATGTGGTGATACCTCTGGTTTTTATCTCCATTTTTAGAAAATCAGTAATGCTTTATGGTTACAGAAGGAGATTTGTAAGTGTTGTGCTCTCCCGTGTTGGATACAGTTTTTCCTAATATTTTACTCTATAAATATGGGTTTGTTTGGCTTTATCTTGCTTTTAAGGGAACCATTTTTCTTTTATTATTAATTGTCTTTCTTTTTTTCATTTCAGTCAGTTTACAGACACGGGACAGAATAGGTACAGGAGGTTCTGTAGTAGACTGTCGAGGGCTTTTGGAGAATGAAGGGTAAGGATTGTTTTCTTTACACTTAATTAGAAAAAATGGTTTATATATGGAAAGAGTTTAATTAACACTATGGCTGTTAAATGTCATTGTGACTAATATATTGTCTGGGAATATCTATCAGGTAGTAAGGTTATAGCTGGAGACTTCCTTGAAGAAAATAAGCTAAACTTCTTATTTTTTGTGCTTCTGGCACTTCTGTGAGAAATTTGGGGCACAAAACCATGAAGAAGTCAGCATATCTTGGGTTAAAAGTTGCAGGACTCGAAGTAATGGAGAGAGAGAGAGAGGGAGAGAGAACAGTTATTTCTGCATTCACTTCTCTTGTGATGGAAACTCTTGAAGTTTCCCCATTTTCAGAACGGTTTATGAAGATTCCGGACCAGGAAGGCCGCTGAGCTGTTTTATGGAAGAACCAGCACCCTACACGGACACTACGGGGGCTGCTGGGGGAGGCAACTGTCGCTTCGTAGAGTCCCCCAGTCAAGATCAGAGGCTTCAGGCACAGCGACTTCGAACTCCTGAAGTCAGAGGTCACGTACAGACACCTCAGAACAGACCCCACGGCCACCAGTCGCCTGACCTACCAGAAGGCTACGGTAAGAGCTCTCCATAAAACTGAAGTTTTCTGTAAAATGGAAATCATAGAATCATAGAATGGTTGGAGTTGGAAGGGATCTTAAAGATCATCAAGTTTACTGTGAGGGTGGTGAGGCACTGGAACAGGTTGCCCAGGGAAGTTGTTGATGTCCCATCCCTGGAAGTGTTTAAGGCCAGGCTGGATGGGGCTTTGAGCAACCTGCTCTAGGGAGAGGTGTCCCTGCCCATGGCAGGGGGGTTGGAACTGGATGATCTTTAAGGTCCCTTCCAACTCTGACCATTCTATGATTCTATGAAGTTCCAACCCCCTTGCCATGGGGGTGGTTGTTTATTTTTCCCAAAAAGACTTTTCCCAAAAGACTTTAGAGAATGAAGCTCCCCTTTTAATACATAGCTGGGGTTTACCTGTCAGAACATGCAGCATCCATATGCATCTAATGGGCTACATTTTGGAAAAGGAACTAAGCAGTGCAGATGGGAGCTTGAGATTGGCTAATTAGCAGTTGGCTACGCCAGGATACACTGAGAGGTTGATTGTAAATTAAACATGAGTTTGTGGTGTGATGCTGTTACAGAGAACTCACTGCTAATCTTGGCTGTGTATCTAGGGAGAAGGAATGTAAAGAGCTCTTTAAACTAGAGCAGTAATGCTATTTTTTCCTTCCCCCTTGGCATGTTGTGTAGGTTTGAGCCCACATTTGAGAAAAGATCAGGAAAATAGAAAAGCAACAAAGCAGCCAGTAGTACAGAAGATTAGGGAGGATAAGATTAAGGAGAATTTAAATCTCGGAAAAGAGCACACCAAATCTACGAGTAAGGAAATCCAGTTTGGGGGTTTGGGTTGCCTCAAAACCTAAAAATAAAAATGCAGGCTAGAACATACTGGTGCATGGATTTGTGAGATTCAAAAAACTGAAATGTGTAGTCAAAGTCAATTTGTCAAGATGGTATTTAAAGACTAAACAATCTATGCTTCAAGAGATCTGGTGGGATGGCTCAAGTACTTTCCCTCAGCTCTGACAGGAAGGTGATGTGCCAATGGCTTTGAACAAACTGTTTGTTCTGATTTATTTTTTTTTCAGTTTTGTAATTAAGAATAATCTTTCTTCCCTTTTCATAGAGCAAAGAACAACGGTACAGGGACAGGTTTACTTTTTGCACACGCAGACTGGAGTTAGCACGTGGCATGACCCAAGGATACCAAGGTATGTCTTTAGAGTTAGGAATTCAGGGTTTTTTGATACATATGTGGCAATAAGCCCAGTCTTTAAGAGCAAAAAGTCTATGAAATGGCCTGCCTGAATTGAAAAGGAGAGCTAAAAGCAGAGGAGTAATTTTGGATCTTTCTAGTTACCTTTTCACCCACCATTAAGGATTGCTCCTTTTGAAAGGAAGAATCATGTAAAACAAAAGGGGAGAAAAAAATCTGTCATCCTTCAGGAACTCTGACAAATTCTTCCTAAAATATCAATGGGACTTTCATTTGTTTTGACTCTCTTTTGTTGCTTTTTGGTGAAGTCTAATCTCTTTTTTTAATGAAAACAGTAAAAAAAGTGTCGACTTTCTTAAAGCCATTGTTTCTTGGGTATTGAATTCTTAAGTTTTGCTCTAAATTGTGAGACTTACATAAAAATGAAGCAGAGATTACTTGTCATCTTTAAACTTTAAGTGGTGTTGGGTTTTTTATGCTTTAGACCAATGATTTGCAGCTAGAAGATGTGAATCCTCCACATGATTAATGCAGTCAAGCCTCTTTAAACCTTAACCTGCAGTTAATCCCAGTCTTTGTGACTAAGGTCTGGTGCTTTTCCTTGAGGAGCTCTGGATCTGGGCTGTTTGGCCGGACCACCTGCACAGCAGATTCCAGAGCGAAGCACGGAGTTTGTGACTCTTCAGCTGCTGCCCTGGCTGGATAAATGCGTGAATGTGATACAGGATATTAGAAAAATGATATAAAGTAGTGTAGGCAAAAGTGTTGATAAAACCACGGTATGGGGAAGGATATGAAAAATAAAGTGGAGAGAGAGAAAATAGCTGATGTTAGATTAGCTGGTATCGTTGGAAGAAGAAATGACAGTGCTCATTCTTCATGCCAGTCGTGTCAGACCTGTGTGCCCAAAGCCTTGTCCCTTCTTTAAGTGATGCTGGTTGGTCTCATACGAGGTGTCGCTGCTTCTCAACAAATCTCAGAGCCAGGTTTTGAGGACCAGCAATGTCAGTGGAGACCACAGTGTCTTGTGAGTCTCTGGTGGCTCTTGTTTTGGTTAAAGGTGGCTTTTTTAGTACCAAGTCGTGGTGTAAAAACCCTAACCTTGGCATTTAGTGCAGATGTAGGTTAAAACTTGGTGTAATCAGATCTCTCCAGTACTTTCAGATGCGCAGCTGATGGAAACAAATGGCTGCAACCATAATCTTCTTTAAGGAGCCTAACAAAGGCTTGTCTGTCTGCCCCTGTATCTGTCTCCTGCTGGCTTATACACACTGGGACCCTAATGAAGTGCTTCCACCTTTCCAAAGCTTCTCTGTTAACTCATTTTTACTGATTTTGTGTGGTGGTTTAGGTGAGGAAATAGAGTGGTATCTTCAGCCCCGGATAACAGATGAATCCGTGCCAGCTGTCTAGAGAATACTTTACTTAACAATAGTTTTTCTGTCTAAAAATAATCTTCAGGTTTCCCTCCTTACTTTTTTTGCCACTCTGAGGGGTTTGCCTCGCTTGGATTGAAAACACTTAAAGTGTTCTCAATTTTCTAAGTGTAAATGCATCCTACGTATTGAATTCCAACACTACCTGAAAGTGAGTGACTACCTTTAGCATCACTTAAAATGGTACCCAAAATTTATCTAGGATGGAAGGGGTGAACGTGTTGGTAGAGCCTTACTGTCAATGATTTATAAGTCAAATAGTCAGGATTGTCTAACTAAAGAGTTATTTTGGGGTTTTTTAGGTGATTTTTAGTAATTGGCTGCCTTGTCTTCTTAACTTATTGGGTGTTTGGAGACGGTGGTTGGTGCAGAGGCCTTTGCTTAATTGTTTGGTTTTCTGCACGTGGATCTCCTTAGTATTAGTGGGAATTCTTCTGTGGAATTTTTGCTATGAGAAAATCTCTCTTCCTCCTTTCACAGCCCTCAGCAGCCCTGTCGTCACCTAAATGGTGATGTTGCCTATTGAAGTTATTTTTAAGCTGTGTGTGGATTCGTTACTTTCAAAGCCTGTCAAAGACAGAAGGTGTTTTGCTGATTTACCTTTCAGTCTGTGCTGTGCATACACAGGGAGCTGCACTGCTGGGATTGAGGATTCTGAAAAAACAGCATGAAAATAGCTGTTCTGTCCTTCTTAAGACTTTCATAGCCTAAAATCTCCGAGTGCCAACTTCATTCCCCCCTTTCCCCTGAATATAAATTGGTTTCATTCTAACTTCCAAAGTGCTTTAACATCTTGTTTGCTTTTCTTCTCAGAGACCTTAACAGTGTGAATTGTGATGAACTAGGACCTTTGCCTCCAGGATGGGAAGTTAGAAGTACAGTTTCAGGAAGAATATATTTTGTAGATCACAACAACAGAACCACACAGTTCACAGATCCACGACTACATCACATCATGAAGTAAGAACCTTGCCTGATAAGTGATTTGGGTCAAGTTTGGATTCTTAAACCTTTTATTTTTCTTCAATTTTAACCACAGTCTGGGAGTTGTGGGGGGCTGAAAAGCGGCGTGGTATCGATGTTGGGGAACAGATGCAACCCGTGTTCTAGGCAGGGCCCAAGAATTGGTCCTCAGGGCTGGTTTTGTGTCACCTTTTTGCAGATTCTCTTCAAAAATATTTTTACTATGTTTTGCAGCCCTTAGGTTTAAGGGAGGACTTGCTTATTTCTCTAAGGTGGTTTTAGAGAATTGCACCAAGCTGTGCTGGAGCAAATCTGGAGTTCTGGAAACGCTGAGATGTGGGGTCAAGGGTCTGCCAGGCGATTCCACAGCTCACATCTCTCTGCTTTAGCAGTTCTAGCTCTGTGCTGGCCCTGGACTGGCTTTGTGCTCCCGTGAGCTCTAGCTGGAGTCTGGTTGCCTGACGCTGTGCATGGCCAGCTCGGGTTTAGCAGGATTTAATAAGCTCAAGCTCTGCATCATGCAAAGGCAGCTGAACTCTTAAAGAACTGACCCTGACCCTGGAGGCAGCCTGGCAGTGCTGCTCATGCCCAAGATCAGACTTTTTCCTGGAGCTGAATTGCCTCTAGCTGTAGATTCTCTGCATCTAAAAACATCATTGCTCCACAATGAAAAGGCAGCTGGATAACAAAGAGTAAGAGTAGTTGAATATATGATACAGAAAGCCAACCATATCCTGTGCTGCATCAAAAACAATGTGGACAGCAGATCAAGGGAGGTTACTCTGCCCCTCTGCTCCACTCTCGTGAGACCCTCCCTGCAGCACCTGCCTCCAGCTCTGGGGCCACTGATAGAAGAAGGACATGGACTTGGAGCAGGGCCAGAGGATGCCACGAAGACGCTCAGAGGGCTGAAGCCCCTCTGCTGTGAGGACGGGCTAAGAGAGTTGGGGTGTTCAGCCTGGAGAAGAAAAGGTTCCAGGGAGACCTTAGAGCCCTTTCCAGTCCATAAGGGGGCTTCAGGAAAGCTGGGAAGGGACATTTGACCAGGGAAGGGGGAACCATGAATAAGCGGTACACTTTTTAACTGAACAAGGGGAGATTTAGATTAGATATTAGGAAGAGATTCTTTCCAGTGAGGGTGGTGAGACCCTGGAACAAGTTGCCCAGAGAAGCTGTGGCTGCCCCATCCCTGGAGAGGTTCAAGGCCAGGCTGGATGGGGCTTGGAGCAACCTGGTCTGGTGGGAGGTGTCCCTGCCCAGGGCAGGGGGGTTGGACTAGGTGACCTTTAAAGGTTCCTTCCAACCCAAACCATTCTGTGATTCTATGAAGCTGCAACTATTTTGGACATGTACATCTTTCCCTTTTAATAACTATAGATGCAGTGTTACTGTGTCAAGAATCCCCAGCTTTATTTAGCTTGGAGCAGGAATAAAATTCATTGCAGTTGTTAGTTCCATTTCTAAAGCTGCTGTTTGTTCTATTAGAGGTATCTTTTTGTGTTACACTCTTGAAAGTTGTCACTATATGGGAGAAACACCACACAAACATTTCAGTTACTGCTCAGAGAGCGTTCAGTGATCGTGTTCCACAACCTTCCACAATGCATTGTAAAAACTGAGCTGAAAGCTGCTGAAACTCTCTTGTAAACATCTGTATTCCTTATGTCCCTGCTTGTAGGGTGATGACTCTATGGAAGTTACCCAGCTGAGTAAACATTTCACTCCAGGTTCCTCTTGGAGAAGCTTAATCAGTTCTTCCATTGTTGTTTTACGTATTCCTTATTGCTAATGTTCCAGAATAAATATTTTACTTTTCTTTCAAAGCCATCAATGCCAACTCAAAGAGCCCAGCCAGCAGCCTTTGCCAGCTCCAAATGAGGGGTCGTTAGAAGACGGTGAGGAGTTGCCTGCACAAAGATATGAAAGAGACTTGGTACAAAAGTTGAAAGTTCTTAGACACGAGCTCTCTCTTCAGCAACCTCAGGCTGGTCACTGTCGCATTGAAGTATCCAGAGAGGAAATATTTGAGGTATTTGATTGACTTTTTACTACTCTCTTACCAGCTTTTGTCACTCAGTAATTAAGTAAAACTGATCTTTGATTATAGCAGCTCTGCTTCATGAAAGAGGCAGTGAAATCCACCAAGTATGAACAGAGTTGTCACTGGAATTTGCTTTAGATAAGCATTTCAGCAGAATAATGTTTTCTGTAGTTAAATGGTTATCATTACAGTGATGCATCTTAGTAGACTTAATTATGGGAAGGAAGTAAAATGTCTGATTGTATAAATCCACATATAGGAATCCTACCGTCAGATAATGAAGATGAGGCCAAAGGACTTGAAAAAGAGACTTATGGTGAAATTCCGTGGAGAGGAAGGCCTGGATTATGGAGGAGTAGCAAGGTGAGATGTGGGGGGTTGTCTGACACTTTTCAACTGTAAAATTGTCCTTAAAGTGACCCGTGGCTGAAATCATTCCCTTTCAAATTACCTGTTAATGGAGTATGTAAGTTGTTTGTGATCTAGTTTATAGGTAGTGGTTGTAGCTTTGATGTTTGTATCATGGCAGATTGGAAAGTGGACACCTATGGTTTAACAGTTGTCCCACAAGCCCCCTTGGTGTCAAAGTTTCATGCTAAATGACTTGGTATGTCTTGTATTTGGGAACATTACTGGAATTAACACAGACTAAGGTATTTCTGTTTCCCCTCTTCCCTGTAGGAACTCTGTTTTCACCACCATTACCCACTGAGCCTAAAAGGCTTGTGCAGGATAGGTTATATTTTCTTGGAGAAAAGCAACAGGCTTGATTCCAGCAGCAGGCTCCAGCAAGATGATAGGGATTCCTTTTTGTTATGTCTCAGCCACGTTCAGGAGATTCCTCTAAAGAACTGATCCTAAACAAAGGCTAAAATTTTAGAGAGAAGACTTGCCTCCCTCTTAAAAATAATAATAATTCCCTGTGGGTTGCGTCAGATATGAAGTTCTGGAGTTGATTGTAACATCATTACCAAAATACTCATCTTTGCGGTGGCACAGATGCATCATGTCAATTCTCTGAGAGATTTCTCAAATCCACAAAAGCTGCATCTCACCCACTTAAGTGTCTTTCAATAACCCATGGCTGGACAAAGGAACATTCTGAGCTGCCTTACCCCGGGCAACCTTGAGTGTCTGGGCTGTTGACATCCTGTTGCCCTGATGGCTTTCATAATTGCCCATTTGCAGCAACAGACTCTTTCAGATCAGCACTGCTTCAGCTTCTAAGCATTGAAGTTGATAGTTCTCACAGAATATTTTGCACCATGGGTGGGTGTCCAAATTTAATCATAAAGGGGTATTTTTCATGTTGAGTTGGAAGGTCAGAAATAGCTTTAGTTCCATTCCGGTCCTTGTATGTTACTGAGGTGAGAGTTCACCAATCCCCTCCTCTTTTAATGCCTTTGGTCTCTGCCCCATCTGGGCTCGCTGCTGAAAGCAGAGAATCTCTAGGCATCAAGCATTTACAGAAAACCAGCTTTCCTAAAGACCTCTAGTGATTGAGCTGATTTTAAACAACAGATTTTTTAAATAGTTCTTTAGAGTGTACAAGTTGCAGAGAAGTGGGTCTTGTTCAGACTCGGTTTGTTGCTGGCGCTGTCTGGCAGCTTGCTGCAGCTTCTCTGATTGATGTTAATCCCTTCAGTGCTTCTAAACTAAAACAAGGCTGCCTGTGAGTGGACTAAGATGCTTTGTTAGTTTCTCAGCAAACCTTTCTGGTCTGCAAAGAGAGGGCAGTACGAGGTGATCTGATTTTGAAATAAGCATTTCGTAGCTGATGACTGGGTTGATGATTCACAATAATTGTGTTCTCTGAAACTTAACTTGAAGTTGCACCCTTCTAAAATACCTTTTCTTATTTTTTTTTCCCCTCTTTTTGGCAGAGAATGGTTGTATTTACTGTGCCATGAAATGCTGAATCCCTATTATGGACTCTTCCAGTACTCCACAGATAATATTTACATGCTGCAAATAAATCCAGACTCTTCTATCAATCCTGTAAGTATTAAGTTGTGAGTGACAAACCTGCTTTACCAGAGGTCCCTTTGTTATGGAAGAAGAGCTACAACAAGAGCATAAACTGAAGGGTAAAGCAGAATAAGAATGTGTTAATCAGTCTTATAGTGATATAGTGTGAAGCAGAGGGGGTTTGTTCTGAAATGAAAAACATAAGGGAGGAGGGATCCGTTGATAAGTATCTGATCTCTTTGAGACTCCTCCCTTGGAGCTGACCAGGATGCACCAGGATCCTGAGACAGGCTGAGATAGCTGAGGGAGTTCAGCCTGGAGAAGAAAAGGCTCCAGGGAGACCTTAGAGCAGCCTTCCAGGATCTGAAGGGAGCTACAGGAGAGCTGGGGAGGGACTCTGTCAGGGGGTATAGAGATAGGACAAGGGGTAATGGTTTTAAATTGGAAGAGGGGAGATTGAGATTAGATTTTAGGAAGAAATTCTTTGCAGTGAGGGTGGTGAGGCACTGGAACAGGTTGCCCAGGGAAGCTGTGGCTGCCTCATCCCTGGAGGGGTTCAAGGCCAGGCTGGATGGGGCTTGGAGCAACCTGGTGTGGTGGGAGGGGTCCCTGCCCAGGGCAGGGGAGATTGGAACTCCGTGATCTTTAAGATCCCTTCCAACTGGAAGCATTCTATGAATCTAAATAGTGATTTCCCCATGGCTGTAGGGATTTCTATGCCTTGTTTGCCCTTTCTCAGTAAGCTGCTCTGCTTGCCTTTTGGGGTTTTTCTTACTGGAGGATTTGTATTGATGCAGGCCCTGCAAGGAGCAGCGATTCTCTATGGGTATAGAGGAATTTTTCCTGACGTGACATTTCCTGACATTTGCTCTGTAAGATGGGGAAGAGGGATTGGAAGAATCTCATCTCTAGTCAGGTTATAAGCAGCGAAAAGACACGAAGAAAGCGAGCACATGGGCTGCTTCCTCAAGAGCAGAAGGACGTTGATGGTTGAACAGAGAATCATAGAATCATAGAATGGATCAAGAGTCCCTCCCCAGCTCTCCTGGAGCTCCCTTCAGATCCTGGAAGGCTGCTCTCGGGTCTCCCCGGAGCCTTCTCTTCTCCAGGCTGAACAGCCCCAGCTCTCTCAGCCTGTGAATAAACTAATAGAATAAGAATAAACTAAATTGTTTGGGATTGTCATATTTCGGACTCGGGGTGGGGGGGGTGGGGTGTTTCTTTTCCCAAGTTTTGCCTTTTGATAGATCTAGAGGACTTGTAGTAGTCAGGTAATGCACAGAGACTTGTTTAAGACATTTAATCATTAAATGCTTCTGTTGTTGGTTTTATTACGAGGAAAAACGGTGGTTCCTCTTGCCCGGAGGGTTGCAGGAAACTTGCACTGAACATAAACTCATGGTGCAGATATAACCACAAGATGTCAGTGTCTTCCCACGGCCTGATTTTCTCTCCTCTCTCTGCAGGACCATTTGTCTTATTTCCATTTTGTTGGTCGGATAATGGGTCTGGCTGTGTTCCATGGACACTATATCAACGGAGGGTTCACGGTTCCCTTTTACAAACAGCTGCTGGGGAAACCCATTCAGCTCTCCGACCTGGAATCTGTTGACCCAGAATTACACAAAAGTTTAGTCTGGATCTTGTAAGTACTGTATTTATCAGTTGTCTCGCTGTAGCAAAGGTGGGGTGGAGTATTGCAAGTTCTGTGTTAGCTCTCCTTGCAGCAAAATAGATACTAAATCATTAAATGTTGCATGGGTATGGTAGGAACAAAACAGGATCAAAATCCAACTTCAGGACAAAGTTCTGAGGGGAAGTACAGCCTTGTTCAAAACAAAACCAGCTTTGATTAAAATGGAATTAATTTGGGCTTCTGTATGCTTACAGTTCAGAAGAAAATCCAACATTCAGCACTGCTTTGTGTTATTTTGATTTCTTTTCCTGAATGCTGTTTTGGTTTTTGTATTTAAAGTTACTGGTGACGTTGAATTTTACTGCATGGGTTCTCCTCGCGTGCCTCACACTGATACATGGCAACAGATCAGATTATTCCTGTATACATGTACCTGTGTGTGTGTGTGGTTTCGTGTTATATAGGGTTTTATTAATTATCCAGAGTACTACTAAAATTAGGTGGATGACTCATATCTGATCAGGCTCTTCAGCATGAATTAAGCTGTGTAGAAACTGGTGATTGTGGCAATGTTCCTCCGGTGGCGTGAAATGCAGATGACTCGTTACTAAGTTTATCCTGAAGACTAATTAGTGTTCAAATAACAGGCTGTCAGCATCACCACTGAGAGTTATCAAAATAGCAAAAATATTGGGTTCACCCTCTGTCTTTCCCTTGCCAGAGAGAACGATATCACCCCGGTTCTGGACCATACGTTTTGTGTGGAACACAATGCTTTCGGGAGGATTTTACAGCACGAACTCAAACCAAATGGCAGGAATATTCCAGTGACAGAAGAGAACAAGAAAGAATATGTCAGGTATTGCAGAACAAAGACATATCCTGTGAATGTATCCTGTAGTGATACTAAGTAAATAAGTATTTTGGGGGGAAATAGGTACCTGAGTCGTAAACGACACAAGCACTTTCACACAGTGCGCTGTTGTGAGACCTGGGAAGATGAAGCTGTGATTTGTACTTTGTTTTTTCTCATAATGCTGCAATAATTAATTGTTGATGGCAAAAGGAGCTGATAAGGGCTTCTTTCATAACACAAAATGTGGTTGTTAAAACAAGTTCCTCTGCAAAATGAGGATTTTCTGTCTGCCTCATCATCCCTGACTTTTTCTTTCCACACACCCCCCAGGTTGTATGTAAACTGGCGATTTATGAGAGGAATAGAGGCACAGTTCCTGGCTCTGCAGAAAGGTTTTAATGAACTTATTCCTCAACATCTCCTTAAGCCTTTCGACCAGAAGGAACTCGAGGTACCTGTTTTATTCACGTGGAATATTGTTTGGTAATTTGTTTGATTCAAGCAGTGGTTTATAAAACAGAGGAATTAAAAAGCAAACCCACAAAACTAGGTCCAGTTTACGTGCCAGAAGTCTGTGTATTTGTTTAACCAAACCCTTTTTGGTTTATTCTGGGCATTCTTTGGGTTGACACTATGGAGAGGGCTATTGAAACAGGGGAAGACAAACACATCGTGTTGTCTGCCCGGGGAGTAACTCTCAAAGCAGGTGGTCTGGGCAGGAGGGAGTTCTGCAGGTGCTGAGGAAGTGTTGGCAAGACCTGACGTGTTCATCTGCCCCAGAACTTGTTTTCTTCAGGAATTGTTTTCATGCCTGGCTGTGTCTATATGCACACAGGGCATGGTTTACAGGGACTAAAATAGAAGTGTAGAACATATAGAAAAGAAAGGAATGTCTTCTCATTTAGTCTGGAGGTGCAGACTGCTACCCCTTAAAATAATTCCTGTTGTAGCATTTTTTCCTCTGTTTTTGCCTTTCTTTTTTATTAGGAGGTAAAAAAAAAAAAAAGGCAACCTGTGGAATATCATCCATTTGTGGTACTGGAAGCACTAGCTTTGTGCTAGCTGATTGTGTGCACTGATTAATCCCATGAAGTTATTGCATTCCATTTGTGAGCTGCTTGAAAAGGCAGATTAAAAACCCATTAAATATTTCAATACTGTCTGCGTCACAGCAGTCACAACTGTCCTGATAATGTAAATGAGTGGAAGTGGGAGCTGTCTTGCTGGCACAAAAAGGCAGCTGCTAAATAGTAGCTCTCAGAAATGTGATTCTCAATAGGGAATATTATGGGAAATTTAGAATGTGACACACGTTTTGTTTTGAGGGATGATGAGGTTTTTCTCTGTGCCGTTTGGTTGTTGTTGCCAGGGGAGGTGGTGAGATTCATGGCCAGCACTGACTTCCTTTTACAGTGTTTTGCAACCTGGTGGCATCTGGCAGAGATTGCAGTGATGTGTCTGGTCCCTGTCAGTGCCTTGCACAAATGGCATCAGAAAACAGATGCAAAGTTTCTGTAGCTCGTTGGGGAACAACAAGCTGACGGGGGGTGTGTTACCATAAACCAAGCAGGATTCTGTCGGAGCTGATATTGGCGCCTCTAGGGCAAACCTGCACCAGCACAACGATGCTGTGGAGCAAGTAGATCATAGAATCATAGAATNGGCTTCTTCCAGTTCTGTGCTATGCCCTCATACAGACATGTTGTACTCCTCAGGTAGGGTAGGTTTAGTGAAACAGGTCTTGAATGGGCTTCTGACCCCTATTTCTTGTGAAAATTCTTGTTCTGGTAGGTGTACTCCTTGACCCATTTCACTGCACTTTAACTGGAAGGTTCTACTGCCTGTTCCAAACTGGTTTGTAGCGATACTCTGCACCCAAAGGGTGGTTGAAGTGCACAAAGACTTTTTGGCTTTGAAAAATAGTTAGATTTGTGTTTTTATAGCTGCAAACCTGCAATAACTCTGAACATTAAAAAAGTTCTTTATTCTTTTACCAGCTAATCATAGGAGGCCTGGATAAGATAGACCTGAACGACTGGAAGTCCAACACGCGTCTAAAGCACTGCATGGCAGACAGCAACATTGTGAAGTGGTTCTGGCAAGCAGTGGAAACCTTTGATGAGGAAAGAAGGGCAAGGCTGCTGCAGTTTGTGACGGGCTCAACCCGTGTCCCACTTCAAGGTTTCAAGGCTTTACAAGGTGACTGATGTGGAGGACGAGTTAAATCTGGGGGGTGGGAGAGAGAGAGAAAAATCGTGTGGTATTTCCTAGCCCCCTTGTAAACTTTGGATCTTGACAGTAGTTTTACATTCATCAGCAGCTCTGCTGATGGTGAACACTTTAGCCTTTGCTGATAGTGATACAAGCTGGTAAATCTGTCATCCTGTAGCACTTTGGTGTCAATATTTGCTTATCAGTCTCCTACAACTCTGTGGCCTGATGTTAAAATCGCTGCATGCAAGCACACACCTGATTATAAACTGATGGAACAACTTTTTCATGAAAATTCTCACATGAAAATTTTATTCCCTTCATTGTTTGGCAACAAACCATTGGACTTTAAAGCAGGGTCCTGAAAATTGCACATTTTGTCATCAGAAAAGGTGGCAGTGTCTGTTGTTGTGGTTTAACCCCAGCTGACAACTAAGACAGCTTTTCGCTCACTCCTTCCCCAGTAAAGTAGGGAGAAGAGGGAGAAATAGGAAAAAAAGAACTTGTGGGTTGAGGTAAAGACAGTTTAATAACACAGTAGCAGAAGAGAAAATAATAATAATAGTACTAGTAAAAGAATATGCAAAATAAATGATGCAATACAGTTGCTCACCACCCAAGGATGGGTTACCCAACCCTTCCCAAGCAGCAGTTACCGATCCCTGCCCTCAGCCAACCCTCATTTCTGTCATCAGTGGTGTGGAATATCCCTTTAGTTCAGCTTGTCCTGTCCATGCTCCCTCTCAGCTTCTATGGGAAGCTGAAAAAGTCCTTGACTTAGTATAAGTGTTACTTAACAACAACTAAAACTGTGTGTGTTACCTCCATTATTCTCCTACTAAATTCAAAACACAGCAGCTACCGGGAAGAAAATTAACTCTGTCCCAGCTGAAACCAGGGCAATTAGTGTGATTCTCCTGGTAAAGTTCCTGTTGGCTGGCAGTAAACTAACGTTCAAAGTAAACTATGGAGTTCTCTTTTACAAGGAAAACCTTTTTGCACGTTAATCTTTTCATTTTTGAAGGTGCAACATTGTTAATATAACATCATAGCAGCTTTCCAAAATCCAAATCTGCAAATTAATTGTTATGAGCAGCCCCATCGCTTCCGCCTTCCCTTCGTCAGCAGAACGGACAGATTTATCCTGTGACATACTTGTGTTTGCAGCTGGAACTGTGATTTATTTTGTTTTTTCCATCTTGCATTTTTATAAATAGCAAAATCTGTGTGTCTGAGTGATGTTTTGTTGAAGTGCATTAACTAGAATGTCTGTCTGCAAGGTTCTACAGGCGCTGCAGGACCCAGACTGTTTACCATCCATTTAATAGATGCAAACACAGACAACCTTCCAAAAGCCCACACTTGGTAAGATGAAAACTTTCCACATGTCAGTTCTTGCTTACCTTTTGTCTTGCTTTAAAGGTGTCATCTCTGTTGGTCCCAGCTGTGGATTAGTCGTGTGATACACACATAGTGTGATACACACATAGCTGTGCTCTGCAGCCAGCAAAATAATCCGCTTTTCTTACAGCTTCATCTATCATCCATACCAGCTGTGGGGTTCTTTTATCCCAGAGTTTATTATTCTGGATAGTGAGATATTTGTAAATTGATTTCTATGTGTTCAGCAACAGCGTTCACAGGGATGAGCCCTCACCCAGGGTTACAAAGAATAGTTTTCAGAGGTGAAAGGTAGGAAGAGTGTGCAGCACAGGCAGGGGCTGAGCTCTGCTGCGGAATCTCACTCTCTCAGAGATAGGAAACCGCTTCAGCAGAGGCACAGAGTGTCTGCAGGCAGAGCAGGGAGCCTGCCCGTCTGATGGCTGGTGACAGGACGAGGGGGGATGGTTTTAAATTGGAAGAGGGGAGATTTAGATGAGATATTAGGAAGAAGTTCTTTCCTGTGAGGGTGGTGAGGCACTGGAACAGGTTGCCCAGGAAAGTTGTGGATGCCCCATCCCTGGAAGTGTCTAAGGCCAGGTTGGATGGGGCTTGGAGCAACCTGCTCTAGGGAGAGGTGTCCCTGCCCATGGCAGGGGGGTTGGAACTTGATGATCTTTCAGGTCCCTTCCAACTCTGACCATTCTGTGATTCTATGGCTCCCTTTATTGGCAATTCTCCTGCCTCTGCCACCTGCCTCCTCCTCCCCGATGCTTCCCTATCAAGTCCTGCTTTCCTGCTGCCAAAGTACAGTTGGGTTTTGTCTTGCCTCCTTTGGCCACTGAAGTGGCTGAGATTTTCTTTGATTTGCACAAATCCTATCTATACGTAGCTCATCTAGGTTATTTTTCTTTCCACTGCAATAAATATTTTAGATTCATATTCTTCAACGTGTTGTTATTTTACCCTCTAGCTTTAACCGGATCGACATTCCGCCTTATGAGTCATACGAGAAGCTTTATGAGAAGCTGTTGACAGCTGTGGAAGAGACGTGTGGGTTTGCTGTGGAGTGAAAATGCAACCAAAGGAAACAGATGCTAGCTCATGGGCCACCAAATCAAAAGCTAGAAGAGAAGAAGCTTGCTGTGAACTTCCTGCTAAGCTGTCTGAAGCATCCGAACTCTAGACAACTTAGAGATGAGGCTGTTTCCCTTCTGCCGCTGGTGGATGAGGAGGGGTGGGGGCTTTTGTTGGTGGTTTCCAACTCTTCTTTTCTCCCCTTTGTTACAATAACCCCTTCCCTCTTCTTCCATCCTCCACAAACTGAAATGCAGCCAAGTTTCAACATTTGGCTTTGGTTACACAGGATATTCTGCTAGATTTGTAACACATATTGTGATAGGGTCGGTGACTTGTGGGTTGTTTGTTTTTTTAATAGGAGAATCAAAGTGTAATTAAGAATGAGCTTAATTTGCTGAGGACTTGCAATTGGTAGGTGTTCCTGGTTAGTTTGTCTTAAATCAAGCTTGAGCCCTCGTAGAGCCCAGCGGGTGCGGAGTGTCTGACTGGCCCTAGGATTTGCATTGCACATTTTAAAAAGTAAACTTCTAGCAGAAAATACCTCCATCTGAACACTTAACTGAAAGGTAAAGAAATCCAAGTTCTGCCTTAGCAGGAAGCTCCCAGTGGAAGCTGTGGCTCACCTTGAGAAAAGGGAAGGAATCTGGGAGAGCGTCAATGGTATCGTACAATTTCTTTTTTTGGTTGTCCTGGCTGAAATCTGATTGTTTTGCACATGAAAACAATTATTTCCTCCTGCAGAATTACTTTCCATAATCCGTTTGGATGCAAGTACCTCGCAGAGAAGCCTCGGAAGGGGGGAGACAGAGGGAAAAGATCTGTTCAATCCCAAAGCTGTGATTTCTGTGCCACTATTTCACCCGAGATGTGTTTGTGTGACTTCAGATTCTAGGACTGGGATGGAAATTGCTGAGAGCTGAGTTAACAGAGAGGATTCTGTTTGGCAAGTTTTGGCCTTGGGAAAGGTTTATTTGGAGGTTGAGGTAAAAGGGTAACTATACAGTGAGTACATTTTAAGTGTTATGGAAAGCTATTGGAAGAATTTATGACTTCAATTCTGTAGGGATGAAAATTTCTCTAGAGAGCCATATAAGGCTCTTTTTTTCCAATATCTGAAAGTAATATTAAAAGGTTTGCTCTCTAACACGTTGCTAAAACAGCTTCCCAGGGGAAACAAAAGCAAATCAAATACCTGAATCACTAACATTTTTTTCCAGTTTGCACACACAAGATGAGACAGTATTTTAACAAATAACACAGCTTCAGAAAGACCCAGTTATCTTTCAAATGTGTCTAAACTTAAGTAAAGCAGACTTTGCCTGTATAGGATTTTTTTTTTTTCTCTGGCAAGCCTGATTTTTAGAGATTTCCTTACTGAAACATTTAACAGATGTTATGTTTATGGACTAGTGCATTGAAATTCAGCTGTGGGTAAGAGATGGTTCTTAGGAAATGTCTACTGGAATACTTCTATTTTGTCTTTTTTTAATTGAATTTGATAATAGCTTTAAACTGTGATAGGACAGAAAGTAGACACTTGTCAAAACCCTGGCATTTTTCTCTGTTCTGTTTGTTCATGGGTTTGGGGTTGGTTGTGTTTTGGTTTTTTTTCTTCCATTGACCATAATTCTTGTGATTTGTTGTTGGGAGTAAGGATTGCTTGGAGGTGTAAAATTGTACCATGTTGTGGGGTTTGCACGGGGTGGCTAAAAATGCTCATCCTGCAGGATGGCCTCTTGAGACCCACATCCTGTAGGAATCTCTTGGCACTTGGGGACCAGTTTCTGCAGTACCAGCTTGTTGGGACGTAAATGTAACTATGGGACTGTTTTGGGGTGAGAAAGGAGAAGAAATGCAGCTGTCTGCAGAGAAGCACCTCCACGGTCTTGGGCTGAGCAGCAGACTCCCTACAGCCCCGGCTGTGAAGTCGTACCTGTTCATAGAGTGTATTTAAATCCTTTCAGTACTTTGGAATGTGCAATAAACCAGTCAGATGGGGGGGAGGGAGGGAGGGGAAAACACAAAACGAAACAAAAACAACCCACAAAATGGATTCTTGCCCAAAAGCTTTGCATGCAGCCTTATGTGGATTTCTCACTAAAACAGTTTAAAAAAAGAGATACAAAAGCCCACTGCGACCAAAAATCCTATCACACAAACTCTACGTGCAGCACAACGGGCTCAGTGGAAACCAAGCGAGGTGAAGGTGAAGGCCCTTGATTTGGAGATCTATAGGTCAAGCAGCTTTATGTCAATGACTCGGTTGACATACATGATAGTTCCTGATGTCTTTGCTAGGTCAGTGTTTTCCTGGATGCACACCGTAAGAATAGGCAAGGATTGGTGTTTTGAAAAGTCCGTCTGTTTATTTGCTGTATTTAAGAAGCCCTTGTCAAGGTACCTCCTCCGTGCTGACAGTAACGAGAATAGGGCACTGTCTTTTTTTAATTACTTCAGTTCTCTTTTGAACAGCTTCACCACCTCTCCCATCGTGTTGTCTTTGCAATTTTGTGCCACTTCGGTGACGATGAAGATGTTTTCTTTTCGTATTGTTCCCTACGTGCGTTTGAGGCAGGCCTTAAAGCGGGTTGGGCCGAGGGAGGAAAATAAAGAAGTGAGGCAGGATGGGCTTCAAGAGATGGCTTCTTCTTCTTCTGGCTGCTTCCAAAGCTGGGGAAGGATGAAATTCCAACAGAGAGTTTGCCTGGCTTGAGCCATGGGCTCTCTGAGGTCCGGGGAGCCGTTCGGATAACCTCAGCCGTCTGAATCTGTGTGTTCGTTCCCACTGGGTCTGCCAGCACTTGAACTGGTTGGTACTTCTCAAACTTGCCCAAAGAAATAACATCGAGTCTGGTGTTCGTTTTGTCATTTCGTGTTCCACCTTGTACCCGGATGCTCTTGGATCTGACCCGAAGGAAATACAAGGTACAGTGTGTCTTTTGTTCCTGTCCTTCAAAGCAAACCTAGAAGCTGGTCCGTTGGCACAGCCCTTGCCCTGATACTGCTCATCAGCCTAAACTCTATGCTCAGGGATGTAGGAAACCACCACTTTGCTCGTTGTTTTAAATCGGGAAGAAACGAGACTGTTTTGTGAACGTTAGCGTTAACTTGGGCATTATGTTAGACGAGACCCTGCTTGAAAAAAAAGGCTGCTGGAAGCTCCAGATGGTGAAACGAGCGTTTGCTCAGCAGTATGTGCTCCGTTCGAGTCGAGGTGGTTATGAAATCCAACAGATTTTTGGAAATTAGTGATCCAGCCACCAGGCCCACTGGAGCCAGTGCCCAGGTTCAGGGCCGCGTGGCACAGCAAGTTCCCAGAAACACAGTATGGATCTGGTTTTAATTTGTTAATTTTTTTGGTTGTTTTTTTTTTTTTTTTCTTTTGTTCCTCAACCACTTTATAATGTATTTTTTTAATTTATTATTTTGTAATGTCATGTTTAAGTATTGCTGCTATCCTTGTTATTCTTCCCACTGTTTTTATTGCAGATTTATTTTGTGAAAGTTGTACACTAATGTTTCATTTTATGTCTAAATCAAAGTATTTAAAGAAATACTAGTTCTATTTAATGTGGTTATGGAACCAGCTGGAATAAACAGTGATTGTATAGTAGGCTGGACCCAGGAGGTCATTGTTCATTTTTGTTACATATGCAATAAACTCACAACTTTAAATTCTCGGTATCCACTATTTTGTTTCTTAAAATATTTATGGAAGTTATTATTAGCTCAGGAAAATCGATAACGCTCTTAATCAAAGAGCGTGGTGGTGCCGGGCTTAGCAAAGGGTGGAGGAAAAAGGCAGAGGGGTAAAGGCAGTGACAACAACAACAAAAAGCATCATTGTTATCGAAAATGCTGTTAAGTGTTGCAAAATAGTAAGGAGGGTTTTTTTAAATCTTCACAGAATCGTCACAGAATCCCCATGGTTGGAAGGGATCTTTGAGATCATTGAGTCCAACCATACACGCACAAAAAACCCCACCAAAAATAACCCAAAAACCCACCCCAAAACAGATCACCCAACCCAACAATGCCCTGAAGTGCCATGTCTATGGCACTGGGTGTCATCTCCCTTCACATCCCCCTGGTGTCCTCTCGCTGTCCCCAGGGCCATCTTCTCACACCTCACTCACGATCCCCCACTGTCCCCAGTGCCATCTCCCACTGTGTTCCCTCAGTGTCCCCAGCACCATCTCCCCTCACTTCCCCCTAATGCCATCTCCCTTCATGCCTTCTCACTTGAACCCAGGGCCATGAGGGACCCAGCGCCATCTCCCCTCAACCCCATGTCCCCTCACTGTCCCCAGTGCCATCTTCCCTCATGTCCCCTCACCATCCTCAGCGCCATCTCCCCTCATGCTCCCTCACTGAGGGACCCGCCGCCATGTTCCCTGACCCTGCCACTGAGGGCTGGCGGGCACCATTACTGGGAGCCCATCAGGGCAGTCCCTGGTGCTGGCTTCTTTGATGGTTTCTTTGACAAAAATCCAGTTTTTTTGACAGAGTTCAGTGTGATGAAGCCAGCCTGATGTTGGTGCTGGTCTGGCATCAGTGTTTGCTCACCCTGCGCCCAGGAGCAGCTCCTCAGCCGTGGGGCCGTGGCTGTGGCGGCCACCATGGGGGGGCCAAGGTCTGGAGATGCAGCTGGTTTAACAGATCTATAGGGGCTGCCCAGACAAAACTCTTCCTTTCCAGGCAGAACACTTTGTTTCATCCGTTCTCTAACTGATTAATTACCTTTTAATTATTTAATTAATTATCTTTTTCCCATAGGGGACCTGACCCCACCTTGACAAAGCAGCCCTATAGGGGGGCTGCACCTCACAGGGGACCTAACCCTGCCTTGGGGAACCCCTTATGAGGGGCATGACCCCCCCCCATAGCCGAGACCCCCATGGGGGACCCACTACCCCATACCCCCCATGGCAGAACCCCCCATAGGGGACCTAATACCCCTTCCCCCATGGCAGAGCACCCCGATAGGGGGCCCGTTCCCCCCTCCCATGGCAAAACCCCTAATAGGGGACCTGATATCTCACCCCCCCATGGCAGAACCCGCCATAGGGGTTGTGATACCCCACCCCCCCATGGTGGAGCCCCCCCATAGGGGACCTGAGTCCCACAGGGAACCTGTAGCTGTATAGGAGACCTGCCCCTGCCATGGTAGAACCCCCAGTAGGGGACATAACTCCCACTCCCTTTTGGGGAGCCCCCCCCATAGGGGTCCTTTTGCCCCCCACTGTGGCAAAAACCCCCATC